>BPLQ01001176.1:0-24598 GCA_021605075.1 Caerostris darwini
ACGATCTTTTATCTTTGCCTGTTTAAGAATAGGAAGAATGCGAGCGATTTTGAAAAAATAATAAGTTAAATAATAAAGGTTAAATAATAAAATAAAAATAATAAATTTTAAGTAAGTATTTCATATTTTAATATTGAAGTTTATCTGCATAACAAAAATATTTCAATTTTAAAATTGTAGTTACTTTGTTCTGTAGATGGCAGCACAGATTTCAGAAAATTAGAAACATTTTCTCTCAATATTTTAACATTCTTCACATAGGGCCTGAATGGCCGAGTGGTTAGCGCTCTGGCCCTCTGTACCACAGGTTTCGGGTTCGAGTCCCGGCGGTGCCATGGATGTGTGTAGTGGTTCGGAATCTACTTTAAACTGTAGGTCCCGGTCAAATGTGATCGTAGAGCGTTGCGGGGGCATTGTTACTCCGCGTCCGTTGCTTATCTTCAAGTTACACGCGTACTCTGGGTCGTACAAAGTGAGTACGTCTGTGCAGCGCTTACCTTAAGGCATCCAAGACCAAGCTGTCTAAGTGTTTGCCAGTTGCATTAGAAAGAAAAAAGAAATGTTTTTAGAATTGTGCCGAAAAATACTTCTTGGCATCATGTCAAAATATCTCAGAAGAAGTATTTTTTTGTAGATATTCTCCACAATATCAGATAATAATTTTTCAACATACATAAATGTTGCCCTCCTATGAAATTGTCAGTTTGTATAAATTGTTTTGTTAATGAGTTCTTTATGTAGTCTTCATAATTAATAAAAAAGTGTTTTTTTTTTTTTTTTTTTTAAACGCATTTTTGTTTAGTCCTAAATTTAATCTAATATCATTAATATTAAACTTTGAGGATTACAATTATTTAAAACAAATTTTACGAAATGCACTGCACTGTATTGTAAGATACAGTGTGTTCTAAAAAAAATTTTAGAGTTCTGATTAGTTCGCATTTCTTTAAATAGTAGCAAGAATTATCAGAAATTAACACACTGCTTCATTGTGCGATACAGTGCAAGCCATTACTTCCAGAAGTAAATAATGTTTTATATATTATATTAATGTTTTTTATATACTAAAACATTTTTTATTTGTATTAGAATGAAGAGAAGAATAAGGTGGAAAAAAAAGAAAAACAGAAGAAATAAAAAAGAATCCAGAAAAAGGGAATTAGAATCTGAAAATAATAATTTAAAAAAATTTTACAAGTAACACCGAAATATGGATTCCTTGCTTTGCAGTTTAATGAAGATATAATCGAAGGTGGATGTCGAAATTTTGCTTTTGCTTTTGCTTTGGATGTAGAAATTTACCATAAATGTGTTAAAGATCGACTGACTAGATTACCTATTTATGTATAAAATTTAAAAATTACAGATTTATATATAATTGGTGAAAACAAATTAAAAAAATTAAAAATTATTTACCACATGATGTTAAAATTATAAAACTTAATTGCTATATTAAAAATTTTTGTACGTTGTTATGATTGTAATTCCTTGTCATGTCCAGTTAAGAAATTGAGACATATGATGTTAAATTTTTTTAATAGATTATGAATGAATAAGATTATTTTTTTGAAATGATTTTGTTTTTTATAAAGCATTTTTCAACCACTTTCGGAGATAAAAAAAATTTGCTAATTATTAATAATAACTATGTAATAAATTGTTTTTATATTACTTAATATTAAAATACAACTCAATTTAACTTTTACTTTAATAAACTTTTACTTTAATAACTTTTTTTTAATAGCATTTTAATTAGCTATTCCAACTACAAACAGTTTTTATTACCTTAATAACTTTTAAAAAATAAATTTTAATGCTCAAACTTGTAATAATATAAAAATTTAACTTTGAAACCACACCCATTGTTTAGTTTCACTTTTGATAAAACAATATTTTTCAATTAAAAGTGTTATAGTATGTTTTTTTAATTGTGTAGCATTAAAAAGCACTACAACTTTCATCAAGGTGGGGATAACAGCCTTTGTCAATACAATCTCGCAGAGTTCTACTTTTTTTGTTGAAAATTTTGTTTTTAGTTTTTCGTTACTTAGGCTTTTAAAAACTCTTCTATTTACTTACAATACAAATTTAAAATAGAATATTTTCAAATGTGCTAAGATGTTACAATAAAAAATTTATTTAAGTAAGTTAGGTTGAAAGAGGAAAATTGTTTGAATGAAGAAGAATATTTCTGAACCATTTAAAATTATATGAAATTTTCTGTTTGATATTTCAAAAATTAATAATGTAAAATTTATTATACATTTTAAATATATATTTAATGCGATTAAACATATGCACTATTATGAATCCTAAATTTATACACAGATAAATGCTTTTGCAATTTTTGAAAACATTTTCTATTAAATCGCTACAAGTAAAAAAATTAAATTTTTAAAAATAAAAAGCAAAAATAACTTTAAATAATAATTTTTCTATATACTATAAATTTTTATTAATCTCGCTTTTCTTACAGTATTTAAATAAACATTATTAACTAACAAAATGAGGATGATATTAAACAGACGATTTCATATATATAATTCAGAAAATTTTGGTTAAATACAAAATAATTATGTCTAACTGCAAAGTAAATTTTTTTATTACTCTTTGAAATATTTTTTGTTTCCTAAATACACATTTTATAAAAAATATTTCCTCAATAAAGAAAAAGCACAATTTTTATTTGATTAATTTCTCTGATGTTACCAATAAAAATAAAGAATATTTTTTATTATGTTTGTATTTATTGAGTAATATATACATATCACATAATTGAGAAATTGAATAAATACTTTTTACATTTATTTTTCCAACTTCTCTTTACAAATTTTCATATCATATTCAAAAATATTTTTAAATTTAGGATGAAATAATTTACCAAGATTTAATATTAGGACCATTATATTTTAATGCTTAAAAGCATTTTAATAAAGTTAAATAAGCATCATTGGTATCTTTACATGATATTAATGAAATTATTACATGAGAATTTTCTTTTATTTCAGAAATTAATCTATAAATGACTTGTAAAAACAATCAAAATACTTAAATGCAATTAAACATATGTACTATTATGAACATTTCCTAACTTTATACACAGATAAATGTTTTTGCAATTTTTGAAAACATTTTCTATTAAATTGCTACAAGTAAAAAAATTAATTTTTTAAAATAAAAAGCAAAAATAACTTTAAATAATAATTTTTCTATATACTACACATTTTTATTAATCTCACTTTTTGTAATCTTTCTTACAGTATTTAAATAAACATTATTAACTAACAAAATGAGGAGCATATTAAATAGACGATTTCATATATAATTCAAAAGATTTGGTTAAAGACAAAATAATTATGTCAAAGGTAAAGTAAATTCTTTATTACTCTTTGAAATACTTTTTGTTTTTTAAATTCACATTTTATAAAAAATATTTCCTTAATACACTCATGTCCATAAATTAAGGATAATGAAGTTCAGGCAAAGAAAGAGACAGAAGCAAAACAAATTTGACTTATTTGTAAAGTCTATTTATTAAACAAAAGGTAAAGAGCAAAAAAGATGATATATGTTTGATATAATTAATAAAAATTGCGATTTTTACTCCCTGGAGCAAATTTTAAAAAAGAACCTATTTACAAAAAACAGTATAACATGGTTAGTATGATGGTTAATATGGAGTATGTCTCCCGGACGGTGCAATACAGGCCAGCTGGGTACATCCACATTCCAGTCGTCCGATAATTCTACCACGTAAAGAATCATCCAAATGCTTCCTTTGTGCCATAACTATGCGGTTATTGCACTGAAAGTCTTTTAAAGCGCTTGTGAACAATTTTACTTCTTTGCCACCATTCCTTATATACCCCTCTCTTACACTCTCGTCATTGTGACGTACTATCCGCGCCATCTGGTGGTTTCCTGTAATTTGCATATTCTTCTTGAAGATATGTGTGATAATTCTACAGGTGAAATTTTTATTTTAGAGTTCAATTTCTGTGTGATTCTGAATTATCCTTAATTTATGGACATGATTGTAAATTTGCTCAATTTTTATTTGATTAATATCTCTGATGAGTATCATCATGCCATTTTTTAAGTTTTAATATGCAAAAAAATTATTGTTTTTATCAATGCATTATGTTTTTTAATATATAATACACTGAAGTGACAAAAGTCATGGGATAGCAATATGCAAATTTTCAGATGGCAGTAGCATCGCGTAGAACAGGTATAAATGCTCAGTGCTTTCGCAGAGCTTTAATTTCTGTTCAAGTTATTCATGTGATGAGGTTTTGACGTGATGATGACCGCACGACGGGAATTAACAGACTTTGAACGCGGAATGTTAGTTGGAGCTAGACGCATGGGTCATGCCATTTCTAAAATCGTTAGGGAATTCAACATTCCCAGATCCACTGTGTCAAGAGTGTGCCGAGAGTATGAAATATCAGGCATAACATCCCACCATGGACAGCGCAGTGGTCGACCGCCTGCACTTAACGACCGAGACCGGCGACGTCTGCAAAGAGTCGTAAATTCTAACAGACAAGCAACACTGCGTCAAATAACCGCAGAAATCAATGTGGGACGTACAAGGGACTTGTCTGTTAGAACTGTGCGGAGAAATTAGGCTTTCTTGGGTTATTCCAGCAGAAGACCGTCTCGAGTGCCTTTACTGACAGAACGACATCGCTTGCAGCGACTCTCGTGGGCACGTGAGCATATCGGTTGGTCCCTAGATGAATGGAAAACCGTGGACTGGTCCGATGAGTCACGATTTCAGTTGGTAAGAGCTGATGGTAGGGTTCGAGTGTGGCGCAGACCCCACGAAGCCATGGACCCAAACTGTCAGCAAGGCACTGTTCAAGCTGGTGGTGGCTCCGTAATGGTGTGGGCTGTTTTTCATGGCATGGACTTGGTCTCTGGTGCGACTGGACCGAACATTGACTGGAAATGCTTATGTTCAGCTACTTGGAGATCACTTGCAGCCATTCATGGACTTCATGTACCCAAACAACGATGGGATTTTTATGGATGACAATGCGCCATGTCACCGGGAAACAACTGTTCGCGATTGGTTTGAAGAACATTCTGAACAATTCCAACGAATGATCTGGCCACCTAGATCGCCCGACTTGAATCCCATCGAGCATTTATGGGACATCATCGAGAGGTCTGTTCGTGCCCAAAATCCTGCACCATCAACGCTTTCACAATTATGAACGTCTATCGAGACAGCATGGCTCAATATTCCTGCAGAAGACTTCCAGCGACTTGTTGAGTTCATGCCACGTCGAGTTGCTGCACTTCGCCGGGCGAAAGGAGGGCCGACACGATATTAAGAGGTATCCCATGACTTTTGTCACTTCAGTGTATAAAAGATTAATTTTGTTTTTAATACAATTAATTAAATTTAAAATTTACATATTGAAATAGTATATTTTTATTTTTTAGATGAAATAAAGGAGGAAAAAAAAAGATAAGTTAATTTAATACATTTAATTGTATGTTTTATTAATACTTGTATTACAAAAAATTATGTTTTTAATATAATTTTACTACAAAAATAATTTTAATTATTTATTACTTAGAAATTTTAACCTAAATGCTGGAAACAATATTATTTTTGATCTGTTCATGAATGTTTTTTTAATTAAATGCTGATAATGAATTTTTTTTATTTTAGTTCCTGCAAAAAAAAGGGGTAAGTAAATTTAATACATATGTTAAATGAAAATTTTTATAATCATTTTTAAAGCAAGTAATTATATATTTTATTTTTTTTAGCTATTGAACTAAGTATATCAGAAAGTGGTAAGTATTTTTCTCTAAAAAAAAAAAATTATAGTATTGTTTTTTATATAATAAATAATGCAATACAATATTTTTTAGATTCAACAACCTCATCAGACTGTAAATAATATATGTATTTTATAAGTAAATTTTTTATTATAAATTTAATTGTTTAAATAATTCTCATATATACAGTAGAACCTCTTTAAGTCGAAAATCTCCACATCTCGAAAAATTTTTTTGTTTCCTACCCTTCAAGCCCCAAAACCTCCATTACTCAAAATTTCAACCCTCTATAAGTCGAAATAATTAGTCAATCCCCAAAAGCCATTTTGGTCTATATTTTCCCTTCGTAACTCGAAAAAAAAATTGGACCTCTGTATCTCGAACATTAGCAATATTTGATTTTACAATCTTTTTTACAACCTTTATAAGTCGATCATTTGAAACTAATTACTTCTTCAGCTTGAAGAAAAATAAGTTATCGACTTTAAGGATTTGCCGACAATACATGCCATTGAACAACCAACAACTCGGAAGAAAAAGACTTTTCTGCTCTTTATAGCTTAGATAATGCTATAGATAGGGAACGAACGAATTGTTTAAAGCAAAAAAAAAAAAAAAAAAAAAAAAGAAAAAGAAGAAGAAGAAGAACTGACTTTTTTAATACATAATATATTTTTAATTTTAAAGTTGTTTCGAAATTATTTTGATTTTTTATTGTAGTACATAATATAACTTTTAAGTTGCAAATAAACATGTTTATTACCTCTGTATCTTGAATTTTTATTTATTTTACCTTTCTAACTCAAGATAAGTTAGAAAGAATCTAGACTCCTACAAGTCGAATATTTCCTTACAAAATCCGCATAAGTCGAAATCCTCAATAAGTCGAAAACACTAACTCGAATTATTTGGCATCTCCCTTGAAGTTCGACTTACAGAGGTTCTACTGTATTTTTAATTTGTTAGCATCAATAGATGAAAGAAGGGAGAATAACACTTTTAGAAGATTAATTGGTATACTGCAAATTATTGAAAAAAATTCGTAAGTTATATTTAAACAAATAATATATTAAATAATATTATATTTAGACAATTAATTATATTATTTATTACAGAAACGATATAAGTAAAGTACCTAACATTACTGTGGATGAGCACAAAAAAATTTAGAAAATTTGTAAAATTAGAAAAAAATATATATGAGTGCATATATAATAGTTATATATAAATATTTTAAATTTTATTTTAATTAAATTTAGTACATTTTAATTAATATACAAATTAAAAATTTATTATTTTTTTTCATTTGATCAATCAGAACTTCTACAAATACCAGCTTTATATTTGATTTTGAGTTAATGACAAAAATGAGTTTGGAAATTTTAGAAAATGAACAAACTGTAGACAATTTTATCGACTTTTTAACATATATATCTTCAATGTTAAAAAGGTATCCTGAATCATATGAAACAATATTTAATATATTAAAACTTATCATATTCATAGATATATTTCAATACAAAACACTATCATGGAATTATTTCTGGAGTAATGCAACTTTATAAAATGTCATCTTTAAATAAATTGTTGTCATCTGTAAAAATGCCACTTGTTGTTTTATAATAAATATTTTATTTTAAAATAATGTCTCATTTTGTGGGTTAATAAACAAAAATCATATATATTAAAAATAATTTTTTGTTTATAAATTTAAGAATTTCTTGGAATTATGCCAAAAATATTTTTGCTACACTATTTTTGAAACATTTTCTTAGATACATAATTTCTTGGACTAAAAATATTTTTAAATTTATATCAAATAAATTTCAGATTATTTCAAATGATTTACATAGACAACCTTGTTAAAAATGATTTTTATTCATTTTATGATATATTAATAATATAAAAATAATTTTAACTTTATTAAAAATATGTTGCTACCAGCATTCGAGTAATTAATTGGCATACTGTACATCAATGTTAGAATTATTCCTTAATAATAAATTATCTAAATACTTTCGAATATAAAATAAGTCTACTTATAATTTCAAACATCTTATTGTAATGTGCAGCTTCATTCATTTGATAACATCCATCTTTTATTTTATTCAGTAATTTATTTCTTATATGTTACTTAATTTACTAATAAAAATTATAAAATATTTTTTTTACATAAAAATCAAATGATCTTAATAGAAAATTTATCAAATACTGATATAGATAACAGACACACATATGATAATTTTCATTTTCTTTGATACAGCTTATAAGCACTTTGGATGATGAACAGTTTCTTCCCTTTCTTTTTTGTTGAGAGGTTTGAATGTGAGCTACTTCAGGACTTTTGTAAAGTGAAAGTAAAGGCTAATGTTTTGTTGGAGTGCCTAGGGTAATACCCTGTACCTATTGAAAATGCTATAATATTGCAAGTATTGCTATACAAGTTACATGCTTTGGATGGAATGTTATTCTTGTGGATTTTGTAATACAAAATGGTCGTTTCTTGGTTCATTCCTTCTCGATTCTCCTTTGGTTTTTGTATTGTTACGTCTTTATATATTCATATACATATATACCACAATTCAAATTTCTGCATTATAAATTTATAGTAAACAAATGCAAAATAGCCATTAAATGATATCAATTAAATATAACATAAGGTGAGACTAGAAATATTCAGAAGGCATATTCATTTTAATTCCAAATTAATCAAAATAAATTATTCCACTACACACATATATATATATATATTAAAATTTGTTCATCATTATTTTTGGTACTGCAGTCAGTGGTGAATCAAGGCCTGAACATTTTCTCTTTCCTAGCTTCCTTTTTATTTTTTTATCCATTTTTTTCATAAATATCTTCCCTCTAACATTCCAATTATAAATTACTTTTTTATTCTATTTTCCTCCATGCGTTAAAAATGATCCGGCCACTGGATTCTTCTAGACTTAACTAGTATTTAAGATTTGATTCTCCAAACTCCATCCTCTTCGACAAGTTCAGAAATTTTTCTTCCCTTTTGCTATCATTCTTCTCATTGTCTTATACATTTACTTTTTCTTTGGAAAGTGTTTTTTTACGGATGCAAAATAGTATTTTACTTGAATGATTATTTTTAACACGAAGAAAAAGATAAAATTTGTTCTAAATTTTTATATGTTTTGAAAAAAATATAATACTATAAGTATAATTAGTTATAAAAAAACTAAAATTAAATATTAATTAATTGGGTAAAATTCTTACTGAAGATTATTAGGCCACAAAAGCAACTATTTATTAACATTAAAATTATTAATTTTATTTATCAAGAAATTTTTTTTTTGGAAAACAACTAATACATATTAATCAATAGTGTTTCCACTACAATAAATACAATTGATTTACATTATTAAAGTAATTTATTCCTTACTATTGTTTTTGTTCCATTAGACTTTCATTTTTCCATCATTCTTCGAAAATACAAATATTTCCACAACATTTTTAAACTTATAATTCAACATTTATAATAAATTTAAAAATATTTAATCATAGTGAGATATTGTTTTTAAAGCCCAAAAACTGTTTCATCAAATGAAATTGTTTAATTTTTGATGAATAAAAAGTTTAAATATTTGAATAAGAAATTCAAATTTAAAACAAATTTGGTCATTAGTCGCAATTTGACAAAATTACAGATTTTCTGAAGCATTTTCTTAAATTAATAAAATAGAAATTCACTATATTTAACATTAATATACTTATCTTGACAATCTTTATTAACTTTAAATGCTCAATTTAATAAGATTTTTTTTTTAAATTTACAATTCGCCTTTAGTTCATACCATATAAAAATTTAGATTAACATAAAAGTAAAACTAGACATAAATTAAAAAATGTATAATTTAAATCCTAGTTCTTAGGTGAGAATTTATTCTTTGCTTAATGCAAAATCAAGTTTAGGGTTCAAATTTTATTTTTAGGATATTTACTCTTGCATTAATTTCAAATTATTTTTATAATAGTCCATTTTTATCTAACAATTTGAGTATTTCCCCCTACATCAGATTCTTTATAGCCCTGTATTTATAGAGTAGTGCTGTATAATAAAATAAAAAAGTAAATGTAATGGCATAGTATAAATCTCAAAAAATGATTAACAGAATCAGTAGAATAAATCAGTGCAGATTTGTATACAACTAACTACTGAGCCAATGTTAAAAGTTCTAATGAATAAGTGGAATACAGTTTTATTATATAAAACATAATTTTTATATACTACTAACACATATCTAAGATGTAGATATATAATTAATATGTTTGAAAGAAATGTATGAAAATACAAACACAAACTTCTCTAAAGTTTCAATGTTTACCTTTGTACAAATAGGAAGTCATATAAACAAAGCATCTATTTTAAAATAGATATACCACAGAAATGTAAAAATTTGGATCAAAATTGAATCCATATTTTTCATACTACCTTTAGAAAATAAATATTTGTTCACCATATTTACAAGTTTATGCTTTGAAAGAAGAAAAAATAAGACAACATCAACTAAAATCAATTTTATATAAATTGTTTAAAATTTAATTTTTATTCTGATATATAATATTTTTACAGAAAGGTACAAAAAGAAACATTGCAAATATACTAAAAACTGTTCAGAGAAAAAGTGGATGGACTTGTCTGCCAGTAAGTTTCCTTCGGCATCTTGGACAAGCTCTTTTGGCATTAAAAGCTATTGTAAGGCAGTTGTCACAGAAAACATGACCACAAATTGTAGACATTAAGTTCTTCTTTGAAGATAGTATCTGCAAGAAAAAAATTTATATACGAATACACACATGCACGAATAAAAAAAAATTGAAATTTTCTATGCATTAAATTTAGAGAATATTTTCCATAAACACTAACAAATCATCAATACTTTTCAAAACAGAAACTGATTAATGTGGCATTTTTTCAACTAGAATCCAAATTTTATTTCTTATAAAAATTTCTTCTTTTTTAAAAAATTAGCATTGAAAATAAATAGTTTTTTTTTTAAGATCAACAAAATATTTAAAAATTGCATTAGATTGAACAATAAGGCATTAAGTAGAGAAAGAACGGAATTACTGCAGTTTTCTGCCAAAATTTTGAAATGTTATATAACCCAAAGCCAAATCATTCCACTTTAAAAAAAAAAAAAAATACCTACTTTATTACACAGAGAATTCAAACATGTTCACTTATGTTGATTGATATACCATGTGTTTTTCAAATACACTACTGGCCATTACAATTGCTACACCAAGAAGGCGATGTGAAATTTAAACGACAGGAAGAAGGTGCTGTGATATGCAAATGATTAGCTTTTCATCGCATACAAACAAAGCAGCCGCCGGTAGCGACATCTACAATATGTTTAAATGAGGAAATTGTTCAGTCGGTTTCTTTTGCATTTGAACGTTATGGTCTGGTGCAATGCATCAGAGTGATGTGTCAATGAGGTTATTAAGGGAGGATCAAGATTTTCTCTCTCTTTTCTCTGTAGAACGAATTTCAATTGTGAGGTTAATAAGCAACAAGTAATTATTTTTCCCGAGAATTTCAAGCATGTTCAAAGTTTGGTAAATCCATTGAAAGGAAAAAAGAAGTCCTTCTCAAACTGAAATAAAAATGTAAACTGGTCCTTCCTTCATGAAAATGGTTCACTTTTAATTGCCATACTATAAAGGGCCATAAAAGTTCAGAGAATACCTCTCCCTCCTATAATGCTCAACAGTCAAATGCTTCATTTTTGATGATATAGCAGATATTAGATACAATCATAAACACAAATATTCTTCAGACTATCACCTTGGTTTTACTAAACACCCTTGCTCTTCTGTTTCAGATATTATTACATTCTTATATCACATTTAAAAAATAAAACTATAAAAATAATGAATATATAATCATATAATCATCTATTCATATTTTTGATATATAATATGTTTCACAGTGAGTGTCACAATGAGTTATCATTGAAAATTATCACTAAATATATAAAAATCAAACCTTACTAGAAATGCAGATATAGATATTCTACAAAACGAAAATTAATTATCAAAGCCTGGTTTCTATAACTTAAAATTTTCGAAATCTATTACTTTCTTAATAATTTATTATAATAAAACAAATAATTTACTGGATTCAACATAAAATTAGAAATGCTTAGTTTGAATTGAGGTACATGAAAATTTATTTTCAAAGCATGATATACAACATGAAAATCTGAATAAAGAAAATGCATAAGATAAAATTTACCTCATCATAAGCATCAAAACAAATTCCACATTCAACTCTAGTTGTTTTGTTGCTGCAATAAAGAAAAAAGTGAAAAAGAAATATGAAACAATAAATATAGCATAAAAGTTAATATTACGTAAAAAAATACAATGATATTAGAAATCTGGGATATAAATAAATATGAATGTAAATGAACTTATTTGTACACTTATTAATTAATTTAAAATTCTTAAATCTCTGGCAAAGTATATAATTCTTTAATTATCAGTAAAAATATAAATGACATTTAAAGATTGAAATATGAATACATAAAAAAATTATCAGTATGTTTGAAAAAAGTTTTAATTAAATTTTTAAGTGATTTATTATTGCATTTTTCAACATGAAATTAACTTAATTCATAAAATCAAATTTTCTTTCTTCATAATTTTTACAACATTCAATTTGGTAAAAGTTTATTTGAAATGTTTAAAAGATATCAAAGACATTCAAAAGAATGAACTATGCATTTTTTTTTTAATGAAACCTGAAAAAAAAAAAATGGTTTATACAACAAAGATGTTGAAAACATCAAAATTATCATTTCATAATTAACTATTATTGCTCCTAAAATAATTTACTATCTTAATTGAAGTTACAGAATATGAAATTAGCATGAAATGAGAAAAAATATACATTTTAAAACTTGGAATGTGGCACATAACTGAAGAAAAGTTGGCTTTGTGCAGAAGTACCAAAGACATGAAAGAAAATTTTCTTAATGAAGGCCTCCTTTTCATTGGTGAAGTCAAAATATCATTTACAGTTGACCAATTAATATCTCGCAAGATTACAGCACACAAATTTAACATATTATACATCAAACTTCAAAGAACCATGTTAAATAATATATTTTTAATTGATGCATTTTTATTTTTGATATTAAAACATTGAAAGAACTATTTTGTATATTATTTCCCTTAATTAAATTTACATATGTTCATGGATGAAGTAATTATACGTATTTTTAATAAAGTTTTGAAAATTATATCCCTCGATAACTACTCAGTTCTCACAAAAAGTAGATCCCTAGTCATAATTCAGCTAAGAGGGTCATGTAAGATGGCATAAAAGATATCGAAATATCAGCCTTATTTTAATGACTTATATGTGCATTTTGGGACACATTTGTAAATATTTATAGTTCATTTGCAGGAGTTAATGACATAAAACATCTTATAAAATCTATAAGAAAAATTTGATCAAAACTCGATTTTCCTATACTAACAGAAAGATTAAAAGCAACTCATCATGCATAAGCTGCAGTTCACAATTTTTACACAGAAAGTTGTACTTAAGTAATTCAATAGTTTCTAGAAGCAATTTGGTGCCATTGATAATTTTATAAGCTTATTTGCAATGTTACAGCCAATATTTAGACAATTGATATCAATCAATTGTCAATATTGGCAGTAACATTTCCACAATTGATTTACAGTATTCTTAAAACCATTCCATATTTTAATTCAAATAGTTTCTTACACTTATAAGTTTCAATTTGTTCAAAATTTGCTTTTATTACTCAAAACATCATCGTATTTCCCTTGATTAAATTTTATGTATACTTTATACAGCACTTAAAACTTGCATAAAATGTGTCATTATATTAATTACATTTGAATTTGGGTTCTTTATTATTTATGTGCAATTCTTTCAAATAAATGAAAAATTGGAATATGGCTTTCATTGATCTCATATGTGCCCATCCCAGATGTATTTGATAATAATGCAGTATAAATGCAGTTTAGAAATTTCTATGCAGCTTTTAAAAGTTCAAATAAAATTTTTGTTTTCTTGGACTTATTCCAGGAAATAATGAATTTAAATAGATGATAATAAATAAATTAAAACTTAATGCAAAAATGAAGAACATCAATTATGCAAATAGAAAGAAAATATAATTGAAAATGTCAAATTTCAAACTGACAGATTCTGAACATAAGAATGTTTTAAGAACTGGTAATTTTTACATATTGGCAAAATGAAAATTTTCATCAATTATTAAATGACTTTCCAGAAATTATAATTTGTGCTTTTATCTCCTACAAGTTGTGATACAAGATGCATTTTGATTCTTTCAATAGAAATGTGACACAGATGTACTTCATAACTCACTTTATTTTTGAAAGAAAAAAAAACCTTTTTATAATTGCGATTTATTTTTCAAATTAAGATCAAGATTATTCCACAGATGTTTTCTTGTTTCTAGTAAAAATTAGTGCTACAAAAATAAAATAGGGTAATACGTCAAAATATACAACAGTGAAGAAAATAAGTTGTCTTTTATAACCGTAATACTTAAAAAAAAATCTATTTTTGAGAAATTTTCATTTCTTATAAATTAAATTAAAATTTTTAACTAATTGCACAAAATTCAAAAAATACAAATTGTTGAAAGATTTTCTCTGTTTAGCTTTTGTGAAAATAACTCCAATTAAATTTCATTTATGAATAAGGAAAATTAAAATGTGTATTCTTTACTACATAAAAAAATACTTACTTAGATTGTTCTTCAGTAAATGCATCTTCAACAGAACTGTTTTTAATGATTTCATCTTTAGATTGACGTTTACTATCATTATAAACTACCTCCAGGTATTGTTTATTATCAAAAACAGGTGGCCAAATGTTGCCATCATTCATGATTTCGAATGGCAATTCAAAATACGGTAAGGCCAAATACGGCGAAATTTCTGGACAAGTAGTAGAAAGATCACTAAATTGTCCCAAAGATGTAATATCCATGGTCTAAAAAAAATATGTATTGAAATTATTTTACATGACATAAAAACATTCGATGTAAGAAAAAGTAAATATGTATTAAAAACATTAAATAATATTTATTGAAGTGTTATATAAAAATACAAAAATATAATAATAAATAATAATAATTAATTAATAAAGTTAATTTTGTATTATGATCAATTCTAATTGCTCAAAGCCTATCATTAATACAATGATGAAAGCAATTTTAGATGTCATAAAAGAAAAAATGTTTGACAAAAAAAAAAATCCTTTTTTCTTTTTTTCAATTGCCTTTATTTCTTAAACCAGTGGTTCTCATAGGGTATGCACATAGCAGAAGATTTCCGAGAATGCACTGTAATAAGCTAGAGAAGTAAGTGCCCAGATAAAAAAAATAAATGCAGTTACTCTTGTCAGTTTCCCTGTTCAAAACTAGCTTTCATTACAAACACCTAATCTTTCTGGTTTTTTTTATTTTTATTTGTTTCCCCCCTTATTTCATCACATAAAAAGTCACCATACAGCAATAATGCACCAAAGAAGGTTTTCAAGAAACTAGAAGCGGAAACTGCAAGGCAAAATATTAAAGAGATACATTATATTTTTTTAACACTATTCATTACATCAGATTTAAAGTATAATCCTTAAACTACGGATTTTAACAAAACTTAAAAAACAATTTTTTTTTAACAATTTGCAACAAGCAGTTTGAAATAAGATATAAGACTTAAAAATTCCAGAATTGTTTTCTTAAGTTCAAGAAAAATTTTTTTTTCAAAATAAATTTTATAATTTATTTTGAAGAATAGAAATAAATAATAATTATTTTAAAAATGATAGAAATATGAGTAGCTATTTTAATTCTTATGAAGAATACAATTTCCTTTTGAAGTTAAGCCATTTTGCTAATATTTTCTTTACAATGATGGTAAATTTGAAATTTTAATATTTAGCTTATTTCTATTCTTGAAAAACATTAATTCAATCAGCTAATATATCTTAAAATTAGGAATATAAATTTAAAAAAAAACTTTTTTTATAATTATCAGAAAGAGAAAATATTCAAAGCAATATGGGAAAATAAAAACATAAATATTTGTATTTAATATTGTACAACACATTATATTGTTGATTGAAATATATTTAAGTTAAACATTTAAAAATGATTTTTTAGCTATGAAACAGAAGAACATTTTCAGTTGACGACTGAATACATAAGGAGGGTAACATACATAATAGGGTTATAAATTACATAAGAAAAAAGAAAAATGTGGTATTATTTAACGTCAATGTTATATCCCTTTTTTTTATAAATTAAGATTATTTTATTATTTTAAGAAAAATATTAATTATATTAATTAGGTATTTTATAATAAATTACACTATTTACCTGATTATCTAAAGGTGAATTACTATTGATGATTTGGCCAACAAAATCTGCATAGAAAAAAAAAAAAAGATTGTTAATATATATTGGGAAAAAAATTTCATTAAACATATTCTAATTTAAAAGACTTATATAAAATATCCTTAAAAAATTAATTTTTCAGAAGACAATCATGAAATTTTCATAAATGAAAGTTTATCTACTTCAGATAATGTTTTTATAATTGTGTGTAACAAAATAAATATGTAGTGTAAAGAAAAAAAATTTTTTTTTTCTTCAGAAATTTCACAAAAATCAGCTAAACAAAATTATTATCTAAAATACTTTTGTCAACAAAAATTGATAAATATTTTTGCAAGAGAAAAACAATCTTCTAAATATAAAAAAAATTTAATCAGACTTTTATAAACATACTGAAAACGTGATGAGCATCATATAATGGTTCATGATAGAAGATGAAAATAATAATTAAAAACCATGTAGTACATATATCACTGCAACTTTGGACTGGAATCACTCTTTATGAAACAGAATGTTCAGTGCTTTAGCCTTGGAAGGGCTTCCATTCTTTCCAAATACTTAAGAAAAGGTTCATATACTTAAATAATACTTAAGCTTGATGCAGTTTGACATCTTTGGACATAATAAAAAATAAAAATTTATTTAAATCAGTATAACATTTAACTAGACTAAGGGAATTATCAACAGACATTTCTTTAAATTTTTAAAGTGGGATAACAAAAAATCTAACTTTTGTGTACATAAAAAAGTATTAAAATAATATTACCTTCATGCTGCTCTGCATAGTGGACATCTCTACTTTCATTTCCATTTGACAAATTCTCTGAAATTATAAAAATTGAGGAAAGTTTAATTAGTTTTATGCTACTAATATAAAAATAGAATTTGATTGGTATATTGTACATTAAAGGAGAAATGCTTATCACTAGTAAACTAAATTTACATTTGAGGGTCACAAATATGCCTGTGGGTAAAGTGTCATTATGGATTACAGTCAGGAAATTACAGTAGCTGGAAAAAACTTTCACTTATAATTTTTCAGTAAATAAAAAATAGTCAGAAAATGCTTTAAAAAAAAAAAAAATACTGCTTTATATTCCTTAAAAAGACTTGAAAATAAAATAATGTATACAACAGAAGTAACAATTTCAATTCTTCCTAAACTTCAAGTTTCCAATGTCTAACAAAAATATTCTCAACAAAAGAATTTTAGGAGCTCAGAAAATATTCCATACTAGATAAAACTTTAAAATTTCAAATAATAAATGATTTAAAAATGTTAAGCATCTAATTTTTATTAGTTTCACTTGCATCTTTAATCAGGCTAATATTAGAATATTGTATGCAGGTCTCTTAGCCTGTTTTAATAAACTATAGAAGTTAAACTGAGAAGAACAATAGTACTTAAAAACCATGTTGTACATATATCACTACAATTTTGCAATGGAATCACTATGAAGCAGAATGTTCAGTGCTTTAGCCTTGGAAGGGCTTCCATTCTTTCCAAATACTTCAGAAAAGGTTCATATACTTAAATAATACTGAAGCTTGACACACTTTGACATCTTTGAACTTCATACAATAATAAAAATTTGTTTAAATCAGTATAACACTTAACTAGATTAAGGGACTTATCAACAGACATTTCTTTAAATTTTAATAGTGGGATAACAAAAAAAAAAATCTAACTTTTATTTTCATGTACATAAAAAAGTATTAAAAGAATATAAAAATATTACCTTCATGGTCCTCTGGATTGCACACATCCCTATCTTCATTTACATTTGACATATTCTCTGAAATTATATAAATTTGACTATCAATATGAAATATTATTGTGATACTACATATTTTTATCAAATAATATTTATGGAATTGACCAATACATTCTTGGAAAGACATTCAAAATGCATTACACACTTTTTATATTGCATTTGTAATCTCAACTTAAATGTTAACATGATAATTATAATGCACAACTTTTCAAACAAAAACTAAATCAAAAGTCAATTGAATTAATATAAAGAAGTATTAGTAATCATATTAACTGCATGCCAATAATTGATCATTCATATAAACCCCAGTTAATATTAATACCAGAACATAACATAAACATTCACTAATAACATGTGGTTAATATTAAAGTACTAATAATTTTGTGATGTGGATTATAGACCACAATAAGCAATCTGTGATTTTTTTTTTGTTCCTTCTGCATTTTCACAAAAATTAGTTCATAAAATCTGCTATTTAAAAATACTTTTGTGAACTAAAATTGACAGAAATTTCTTTAAATAAAAAAACAAAACAATTTTCTAAACATAAACAAACTTTTATAAACAAAGGGAAAATCTAATGAGCATCATATTATGTGATAAGCTAGAAGAAGAAAAAAAAACTTGATATCAAGCAATGCATAAGAATTAAAAATGCTTTACAAAAAGCCAAATTAATACATTTAAATGTAGTAATATTAAAATTTATATCTTTCTATTAAATATAATGATTTCAAATCATTGTAAAATATTGTTTCCTTTTTTACCATAGTTCTGAAATAAATATTGTCTTCTGTTTTCTATTTTCATAAATTTGTAACAATTATTTTATATGATTGCAGCATCAAAAACAATCCTTAAAATTGAGGAATGTTTTATTAGTTTTATGCTTTTAATATAAAAACAGAATTGGATTGGCATATTGTATATTAAAGGGTTGGTTTGTCGCTCTATGGTCATTTTATGCACACTTTAGTGCATTAAAGGAGAGATGCTTATCACCAGAAATTAAATTCATATTTGATATTTGGTGGTAAAAAAAAATACTGCTTTATATTCCTTAAATATAGATAAAAATAAAATAATCTATAAAACAGAAAAAATAATTTCAATTCTTCCTAAACTTCCAGTTTCCAATGTCTAACAAAAATGTTCTCAACAAAAGGCTTTCAGGAGCTCAGAAAATATTACATATCAAATAAACCTTTAAAAACTCAAATAATAAATGATTTTAAAATGTTAAGTATCTAATTTTCATTGGTTTCACCTTGCATCTCTAATCAGGCTAATATTAGAATATGGTATGTAGGTCTCTCAGCCTGTTTTATTAAACTATAGAAGTTAAACTGAGCTGAACAATAGTACTTAAAAACCACGTTGCACATATATCACTGAAATTTTGCAATGGAATCACTCTTTATGAAGCGGAATGTTTAGTGCTTTAGCCTTGGAATGGCTTCCATTCTTTTCAAATACTTAAGAAAAGTTCATATACTTAAATAATACTTAAGCTTGATGCAGTTTGACATCTTTGGATATTATGAAAATTAAAAATTTGTGTTAATCGGTATAACATTTAACTAGACTAAGGGAATTATCAACAGACATTTTTTAAAATTTTTATAGTGGGATAAAAAAGAATCTAACTTACATTTTCATGTACATAAAAAAAGTATTAAAAGAATATAAAAATATTACCTTTATGCTCCTCTGGATTGCAAACATCTCTATCTTCATTTACATTTGACATTTTTGCTGAAATTATAAAAATTTGACTATTAATATTAAATATTATTGCGATACTACATATTTTTATCAAATAATTTTTATGGAATTGACCAACACATTCTTGGAAAGACATTCAAAATGCAATACTGACTTTTTATCTTTCTTTTGTCATTTCAACTTAAATATTAACATGATAATTATAATGCACAATTTTCCAAATAAAAACTGAATCATTCTATAAAAAAGTCAATTAAATTGATATAAAGAAGTATTAGTACTCATATTAACTGCATGGCAATGATTTATCATTCATATTAACCTCAGTAAATATTAATATCAGAGCATAATATCAACATTCACTAATAACATGTGGTAATAATAAATTACTGATGTTTTAATCCTTAATATGAAATATATTAATTCCAAATCTGTAAGAATATTTTACAGAAATTTCTAGCCAGAAATTGCTTTTGAAACAATTGTGCTAGCTCTAAATAAAGATGAGAATAAAACATATAAGTTCCTTCAAAAATATAAATAAAATGAGAAAAAAAATTTAACAATATCTTCCTATTACAAAAGAAAGTCTTTGTCATTCAGAGTCACCTTTTTTACATTAAGTTAAATCAAGGAAAACGTTTACAATAAAGTTAAAAATATAATGTTGTGAAGGATAGAAATTATTTTTGTCATTAAACTTTAACAATATTTTAAATAACAATTACAATTTATTAATAATTCAATTAATAATTTATTAATTTAAATAATAATTGAATTTTTAATCTACAAAAAAATTTACCTCTTTACATTGTAAAATAATTTCATTGTCTGAAAATTAGTCAATAACTAGTAGTCACTTACTTAACTCATTATGTTATTCAAACATACAAATATTTAAATTGCAGGATACTTATAAAGGTTGTCTGGGACTTGCTATGAAATGATCAGAAAATATCAATATAGGATAAAAAAAAAAAAAAATTCCCTTTCATTCCTCAAGAAGTCTATAATTTTAACATCATTGTCCTAAAATGTACATAATTTGTAATAATTTATTTAAACATTATCTCTTTCTTATCTGGTTATACAACAGATACTAATGAAAATGAAATAATCTTTATTCCATAGATATTAATTTAGCACATTATAGGAGAGATTACAAATAAATGCCCTTTAGCAATTATTGGGGACATTAATTTTAATGTTATGATGCAAAAACTGCAAATTCTTTCTATAAAATCTTTAATTACAACAGACTTTACAGATGAAAGAGAAAAATCTATAGTCACATCTTCTTTTGTGCAGTTATTTTGATCGAGGAAAAACCTCTTTAAAAAGTTATTTTATAATTAATTCTTTTTAGTCTGGTGGATAATGATTTATACATTTTTTTTTATCTAATACACTTTTATCAGAATTAAATAGAAATACTGAGTAATAAAATCAGCAACTCTCCATGAAGTGATATGGATTACAAAATAGACAATATTATTTCATTAAAAAAAGTCAAAAGAGTAAGATTTTATTCTACAAATTAATAAATGTATAATATATTATTATAATAATATTCTTCAACTTAATTGTCCTAGATAGCTCAAAAGTCTATGGGGAGATGTTAACTATTTCTATAAACTTTTAAAACCACCCATAAAATTTTGAGATAAATTTGATCACATTCAAAAAGTAATAATTACAATTAAGAAAATAAACAACTACTATATAAAGTTTCAACACGGTGATCTAAAGGATTCCAATTCTTAATAAAAATGAAATAACTTGCTTAAGCCGAAAGGTTAAATTACTTACACTCTCGAAAATGTTCGATCTTTTGACGAATGCACGTTCGGTCTCATCAAGTTTGACAATTTTCACGGAATATGGTGAAAAAAAAATTATTCTCCAATACTTCAAATAAAACAGAAATTTTCAAAAATCAAAGCTTTTATATAGATAAAATATTTCCGATATCCAAAATTTGTTTTTAACGGCCTACTACTCAGTAGATAGTTAAAAACAAATCATCAATTTCTAAATGACTTATATTTATTCCCACGACGTGCAATAAAAAGAAATTAATAAGTATTTACAAATTATTTATACAAAAATTTAACCAAATTTCTAAAATTAACTATTTTTATATGAATTCTAAGCTAACGTTTTACAAATCGAAACTACTTATTATAAAAAATGCGAACTATAAAAATTACTGTTTCTTACCATATAATTTTTAAAAAATTCTTTGAAATAACGAGTTCCGGATTATGAATATAAATTTTTGATTTTGCAACAAAGATTAGTCGATTTTTAATAAAAAAAAACCAAATTATGAAGGATTTAATTCCTTCGTCTCACGCGCGTTCACTTGATTGACTTCAGCTTTGAAATGTATGCTCGCTGATGCTGCTTTATCTCAATTTATTGAAAAGTTTTTTTTTTTTTTTAACATACAAGAGATATAACAGAATTTGACAAAAGTAAAAATGCAACCTTTATAAAAAAAATACTCTAAAACTCGAAATTCTTCAAATCATTGCCAATGACGGCTTATAAATTCCTTTTAAAATACAAGAAACGTTGCTCTTACTTTTCAGCAACCAAAAGAATATAAGCAAGAGTAGATTTGAAAAATTAATAAATAAAACTACAGATCATGGCATTTTAACAGTTAAACGACAATTAAAATATATAATGTGCAACTAGTACTTGAAATAAGAAGTGAAAAAGAAATAATAACTCCAGATAGAAAATGTGGGGTACCCCACAGGTTACGAGACTTTTCATATAAATTGAAGAATCATTGCTGTCTTATAATATGCATCTTCTGACATATCAAATATCCAAGAGTAAGATAGAATTTTATATCCAAAAGCGCTTTGCAGTTTATTTCGTGCTGCTACATATTATATGGATTGAAACCAAATGTGTTCAACTGCTTCCGGTATTTTGCAGATCGGACAAAGGCAAAGGTTGTGTGATTGTGGAGTGCCTGGGGACAGAATCCCCCTACCTCCATTGCATAATTAAGAAAAATAAAAACTTTAAGAGAATAAACATAAGAGTAGTTAGTTTGTATCAGAAATGTTGTAAAAGAGTGAATAATTAGGATGAGCCATAGCTCAGGAGTAGAAATATAAAAAGTGTATATTGTGATAAAATTTTTTTTTTAAAAACAAAAAGTTAAAATCCTTTGCACTTTGACGAGAATTCAGATGTAATGTGAAAATCTCAGGAGTGTGTGTGGCAAAAGAAAAGAGTAGGAGAGAAGAAGAGTTAGAGCCGTGCCTCAATTCCCCGTGGGACGAATTCGTCTACCGAGAAGAAGGAAACATGCCGAGCGCGCGGGCGGAAGACATAATGACAGATCGGACATAATGGAGATGAAGTCAGGCCAAATCTATGGATTTCATAATTGCTAGGATACGAGTTCATACGAAATCTGGATATAAAAATGTCTTCTTTTCGATAATTAGGAAAAAGTCTATGAGAAGATAACATTAAAGCTGTCCGACAAAAAATACACGGTATCGTTGATACAATTAAAGGTAATTTTGGATTTTTATCATACGAAGCGGAAGAAAGGGAAAAGTTGTTATTTCCCATATGTGAAGTTAAAAGTGATGGAAACATACTATTTGGGGATAAAGTAGAGAATAGTATTGTTCTTCATCGACATACTGGAAAATATGCTGCCCATAATGTTGTGAAGATAGGTGAAGGTCGAAAAGACCAGTGTTATGGGTGACTGAATCGTTCGCGTGTCGTATTAGTGGGCGGAATACCTCGTCTTACCCACTTCAACAACCTACAGGATATGATAGATCAACGGGTTTTAAGTTACGAGGATCGAAATACAGAGATTCAAATCATTCAAAGGAAAGATTTCGGGGTAGGAAGTAAAATTCAAACTGTACCAGTGGCATTCGAAGACGTTTTAAGGAAGGAGAGAATTCTCCTGATCCTTTTAAATAAAAATTAGATTAAGGATTAGATTAACCACATAACTAATGTTAACTGCTATTTCTACTAACATGATACAGTTTTTGTGTCTTACTATTTTTTCTTATATGTGGTCTAAGCATTTTTGAATTTGATATTGGTATAATTTGCAAGTATTTCAGAATATATTATTGGAACTTATAGTTATTTTATAGTATTTTCACACATTAGTTTCTATTTTATTTGCTATTTTTATTATTTGTCATATTCTCTAATTATTTTTATTTTTTGTGTGTTAAGTCATTGTGGCCAGTGGCCTGCAGGCTGGCCGATTCTGTAGGATTTGTTTGTCTGCTAATCAGCAGAAGGCGACACATTACGGTTATGTGTCGATGACACAGACCTTCCACCATGTGGGGAGTATTCAACTTTGAACCTTGACCCCAGAAGGAGAGGAGCAGACCCTCGTAGATGAAGAGAGGGAGAAGCAAGGCCGGCCAGCACCGAGAGAGAGGAGAGACTGGGCCAGACGGGGTAGCTGCTTGACGCAGCGACCAAGATACCCTTCACCACAACCTACCTCCACTCCAGGACAAATGCATCACCGCTGTTCAACTATTACAGGTCCGTCATCTAGTACAGCTTAGGGAACACTACATCATCTTCATGAATGACATCGCCGAGATGAAGAGAGCCTCTAACTCCACGGATATCGTATTCAATTCTGAACGAAAAATTCTGGAGTTCTATCACAAAAATAATAACCAATTACAAGACTGGGTGAGTCTCACTATTCTTCATATTCAAAACTCTCCTTCCCCTATCTCATCCGACTCTAATTCTAATTATTCTGATATATTTGATGCTAGAATCACCATATAAAGTTGCTGCTCTCTTTCTCCCAGT
>BPLQ01001176.1:24698-47477 GCA_021605075.1 Caerostris darwini
AAAAAAAAAAAAAAAAAAAAAAAAAAAAAAAAAAAAAAAAAAAAAAGGAAATCAACTGCCACCCCCAACAATTCTAAAATAACTAATCAAACAATTAAAATCAACAATTCCTTTTCAATCCTTTCTGAAATTGATTCTAATGATGACCTTGTTAGTAATATAAGCACTATGGGTATAAACACTCCTATCAACACTCCCAAATCTAAGCCAAAGCCTAAAAAGAAAAAAGTTCCTAATAGCAACACTCCAATCAATGATAATGCTAAAAATATAACCCAACAAGTGGCACCCACCACCCCTAAGATCAATGTTAGGTCCATAATGATTTCCAAGCTGAATGACACAATATTTTTCATGAAAACACTTAACGAAGACCTCAAAATATCCATAAGCTGTAAAAACACATCAAATTACATCAAAATAGAGCCTGTCTCTGAAGAGCAGCACTGCTTAATTACTAAATACTTGGACTCTATTGCTACTCCTTACTACATCATTACTCCTAAAGGGCTTAGACCCATTAAATGTGTCATCAGGGGTCTCTCTATTAATATTGATCCTGACTTAATTAGAAATGCTCTCACTCAGCAAAATTTCAAAATCCTTAATGTTTTTCAACTCAAAAAGAGGGGCCAGGAGAGATCCCCTATGTCTCTTTTTCATATTCAGCTTGAAACCACTGATAATTCTGCAAAAATATGGACTATTGAAAGTTTACCCTATATTAAGATAAAAGTTGAAAAATACAACTCATCTGGTGGCATTGGCCAATGTCATCGTTGTCAGCTTTTTGTCCATTCCAGCATCAATTGCCATCTACCTGCTCGCTGTGTAAAATATGCAGGTCCACATCTTACTAGTGAATGTGGTCACACCACCAAAATGGACAATCCTGTCTGTGCTAACTGCATAGGCTCTCATCCTGCATCCTATAGAGTATGCCCCAAATTTTCTAAGCCTGTTGCTACCTTCAATAAAACCAAAACTTTCACTTCAACCTATACTAACCCTAACATATCTTATGCCTTCATGTTAACTTGTCCCCAACCACAGGTCACTCCACCAGATTCCTCTATTAACATCCTTAAAGACATTGCTCTCGACAATGAACTTTTGCAAATCCTCTCAATATTACACAAAGTCCATCCTACAATTAAAAAATGCAAGGATCCTATTTCCAAAATGTTCCTTCTAGTTCAAGTAACTCACTCAGCTTTCACTAACCCTAACCAATAATTGCTCCTATAATTAAAAACCTCTTAATATGCTCTTGGAATGCAAATGGCCTGATGAACAAAATTGCTGATCTTCAGGCATTTGCAGATCAACATCCTCCTGATATCATTTTAATCCAAGAAACTTGCATTAGACCTGGCTCTAACTCTCCTAACTACCATTTCTACAGAACTGACAATATATTTACTGATAATAGACGAAGATATTCTTACCCTTCTTCTTTATTAAAAGACATATCTCTCACTATCATATTCCTACTCCTCCTCTTACTACTATTCAGGTTACTATCATTCAACTTCACCTTCCTACTCTTACTACCATAATTTCTACTTACATTCCCCATCAAAAGAAAACTCCTTCTGACCCTAACATACATCTTTTCCCTTAAATGATCTTTTAACTTTACACAACTCTTTCCCTTCTTACTTTATTGTTGGAGACCTCAATAGTCATCACATGAGTTGGAACTGTTACAGAGCTAACCCATTTGGCCTTCAGCTATACAACTTTACACAACAACATAATCTTCACATTGCTGCTCCTCATACACCCATCAGATTTGGTTCTTTAACACCCTCCATTATTGATATTGCAATTCTTAAAAACTTCTCCTATCATTACCTCACTTCTTCTATATCTGCCATGACCTTTGATCATAATCCAGTGCTTTTTAATATTGATTACACACTCCAAAATAATAACATTCCTAACTGGGAAAAGTTCAACTACCTCCTCAGCGCTGCTACTTTCACTCCAGGCAATCTAACTACACAACAAGGCATAGAAAATAGTATTCAGCACCTAACCCAACTCATCACAATCACATCAACAAAACCTTCAATTCTCACCTCTCTTCTCATCTTTGCAGTAAAATTACCACTAGAAACCACTTAAGGAAAATCTGGCAAACTACTAGGTATCCTTTAGATATGCAAAACTACATTAACTACAACAAGTCCCTGCAGCAAGATATAAAAAAAGAAGAAAAAAATAACAACTGGAACAATTTTCTGACACCCTTTACCTCAAGACAACACACTCTGGAAAATCATAAAAAATCTATGGAAAAAAGATCATATTATCCCTCCTCTTATTAGTAATGCCAACACTCTTGCTTATACAAACACTGAGAAAGCCAATATCCTTGCTAATCACTATCAAAATCAATTTTCTCTCACCCTCCCACTGAACGACTTGTCAACAACGTAATTCGCAGATAACTCAATAACAATGCTAACACTCCTCCATTCATATCACTCCTTCTGAGATTCTTGACTTTATTAGACAACTAAACAACAACAAAGCTCCTGGTATAGATATTCTCACCAATAAAATGCTTAATCATCTCCCTTACAACATTATTTCAAATATTATTAACAGCCTTTTGCAACTCAACTACTTTCCAGCTCTACGGTAAAAAATCTATGAATTCTTTATACCTCAGCACATTAATAAGTTTCTTAATGACAATAATATTATGAATATTGAACAATTTGGATTCACTAAGCAACTATCTACCACCCATCAACTTCTTCGAGCAATTGAAACTATATTAGAGGGATTTAGCAATAGACATGCAACTGCTTCTCTCTTCCTGGATGTTTCAAAGGCCTTTGACAAGGTATGGATAGATGACTTTCTCTATAAATTGATTAATTATAATTTTCCTACTGATATTATTAACACCCTCTTTCACTACCTTTCAAACAGACACTTTGTTACCAAAATTGACAATCAATTTTCCTCAACACATTTAATTCATGCTGGAAGTCCTCAGGGATCTCTCCTGGAACCTATTCTTCACAATATTTTCATTAGTGATATTTCTGACAATGACATCAGTAAACTTATCTATGCTGATGACACAGCAATTTTTTCTCAAGGAAATGATACTCAGGAAGTAAGAGATATCCAATACTACATTACTAACCTTGAACATTGGTTAACCGACTGGAAGATTAAAATTAACACTGATAAGTGTGTGGCTGTAAGTGTAAACATGCAACACCACTTACTCTTTATAATACAATTAACTGGTCTACCACAGTAAAATATTTGGGTGTCACTCTAGACAAAAGACTTACCTGGCATCAACACTGATAAGTGTGTGGCTGTCATGTTTGGCTTTAAGTGCAAACATGCAACACCACTTACTCTTTATAATAATACAATTAACTGGTCTACCACTGTTAAATATTTGGGTGTCACTCTAGATAAAAGACTTACCTGGCATCAACATGTCAGTAACATTATCCAAAAATTTCGTACTGCTAAATCCATCCTTTATCCACTTCTTTCTAAAAACTCTCATCTTGATTTGAACAACAAACATATTATTTACGAAAGCATTCTTAAACCTATCCTAATTTATGCAGCACCTACTCACATTAAAAAAATTCACTCCTCACAAACCAAAACACTAAGACATATCAGTGACAGTCCCTGGTACTTAAGAAATGATCAAATCTCCAAAGAACATGAAATTCCTCATATTGAAAATTTCTTCAGGCACCTTGCAGATAATTTTTATTCTAATCTTCCGAACATCAATAATTCCCTCCTGCAGGTTCTTCCCGAGTATGATATCACTGCTTTAATCAATAAAAGACGACCAAAAGCCATTCTCAATAATTAATCCTCCTTATTTTTCATCATCACTCTTTTGTTTACATTCTACTGCTCACTGCTGCTCCCACCGGACCGGAAAAAAGACCGGATAGCGTAATGGTTAGAGCATCATCCATACAACTTTAATGGAGTTTCTTCGATGCTCACTTCTTTGCAATCATTCGTTTCTGTTATGATCTATAAAATAATTTTAATTGTACCGAATTTAAACTTAAAATCTTTTATTTTTAATTTTATTTTGTATTTTACTTTTATTTATTTTTAATATTTTTTTTTTTGAGACCATTTATTTAATTTAGAAACTTTATCTTGTTATAATTTCATTACTAATCTAAAGCAGCCAATTGTAATCGTAAATTTTATCTATGAATTAAGATGAGGAGGTTAAGTAGTATATCCCCATTGGTACTCCGTAATCGGTACGGAGCTGCTCCCACTTCCCTTACGCTCCAGCCCTCCAGCCATAGGTCAATTTTGTATAGTAGTCAGAGCATCTGACTCACGCTGGCAGTGTAGAGGGTTTGATGCCAGCTATCCTTTTTCTATTTAAATACTTTTTGTATCTATCTTGTTCCATTTCCATAATTCTGTTTTATTAACTTCCTTATTTTTCCCGGTGTACTTGATCCTATAATCACTCATTTTCTATTTTTAAATTATTTTCTTTTTTCTCCATTTGTTCCTTGTAACTTTCCCACCCACCAGTAGATGGCGCCCTATTCTGATACTTTCTCCCATTTTGTTTACGTTCAATTTCTCCTATTAGTATTAAATTTCCCCTGATTTCTTTTATTTTAATTGTTTTAGTTGATTCCCTTTTTCTTTTAAAGAAGTATGAATTAAAGTTTTATTTTATTTAAAAAAATTTAAATAAATAAATTAAATAAAAATAGAACTAATAATTATTAATTATTATTATTTTTAAATAAAATTTAAAATAAATAAAATAAATTAATTAAAAATTAAATAATTATAAATAATTTGTTACTAAATAAAATATAATATTTTAGCAGTAATAATTGCTGATAATTTTAAGATTCTCTCCTCTACATTTATATTCGTTTTTTCATCTTGACAATCTTGCAATTGCCACTCTCTACAATCCCTCCTTATTATTTCAAAATAATGCATCATGTCAAAAAAACTTCACTCACAGTAACTAAACAGTTACTATTCTACATCATCCAAATCTCAACAATCTATGACCTGTGTTACCTGGATCTCAACTTCTCCTCATTCTATGCAGATAATTTCATCATTACCAGTGCCCTGCATCGTCCATTTTTCTCCATAGTCACTCATCTACAAGCTCATCACCTGCCTCAATATTCCAAGGTATTAAATCCAACATCAACCCAGTGCCTTATTGCTACGCCATTGTTTACCTCTCGGAACTTCAACAAGTGAACTTTTCAAGAACTTTCTGTGATTAAAAACGAACTTTTCCCAAGAACCCTTCCTCATCATAATTGTTCTGTTTTGTTTACACTTTACCATTTTTTAAAAAGAAAAATCCCCTGCGTGTGATTATTTACACCAATTCGTGGACGACCTTTTTGACATGTAACCCCATTTTGTAATTTTCCCTGTTTTTTTAATAAATCCTACAGACATGCATCATAGTTGACCTGGCCGGTTCTCGGTCGCGATTTCAAGTTTCTGCTGGCCATTAAAATTTCTACACCAGGAAGAAATGCAGATAACAAAATAATATTTATTGGACAAATATATTATACTGGAAATAACAAGTAATTAATTTTTCAAGAAATTTGGGTGCATAGATCCTGAGAAATCAGTACATTCACCTCTGGGAGTAATAACAGCACTAATACGCCAGGGCATTGAGTCGCTCAGCAACCATGGGCCAGACGTTTTCTATTGGTGAGAGATCTGGTGAACGTGCAGGCCAGGGCAATAGCCGAACATTTTCAGTATCAAGGAAGGGCCGTACAATACCGGCAACATGCGGTCGTTCATTATACTGCTGAAAAGTAAGGTTTGCAAGGCTCTAATAAAGGGTAGATCCACGGGTCGTAACACACCAAAAATGTAACGTGTATTATTAAAATTGCCGTCAATGCGAACAACGAGGTGACAGAGACGTGTTTCCAATAGCACCCCATATCATCACGCCAGGTGATGGGCCTGTATGACGATGACGAATGCATGCTGCCAATGTGCGTTCACCACGCCAAATGTGCCAAACACGTATGCGATATCTTGATGCTGTAAACAAAACTTGGATTCATCTGAAAAAATGACGTCTCGCCATTCATGCGCCCAGGTTCACACCATTGATCACACCGTTGAAGACGTTTCTGTCTGTGATGCAGCGTCAATGGTAGCTGCAGCCAATTTCTCCGAGCTGAGAGTCCATGCTGCTGCGAACATCGTCGAACTGTTCGTGCAGACACTTTTGTCTTGCAAACGATCCCAATTCTTGACTCAGGGCTCGTGACGTGGCTGCACGATCCATTAAGGCCATGCTGGTAACGTGCCTGTCCTCTCGGCTGCTAATGATAGGGAGTCGTTGAGATCCAGCACGGCGTCCATTTAAAATAAATCCATAAAAATAATCCATTTAAAATAAATCTTGATCTTCTTACATGAACTTTAATAAAATTCAAATTGAATAAATATGTACATTCACAAACTGACAATTTTAGGAAATTTGCTTCATATCATGTATTTATAAATGGGAATTTTTTGGCATGTGTTTCCATGCAAAAATTCCAAATAATTTTCAAAGTTATTTTAAATTGAATATTAAATTTTAACGAATTTATTACCTGCTTTAAAATAATGATGTATAAAGGTGCATTTCCTTATTGACTAGGAAGTAAGTGTATAAGTGTAATGTCTTATTCAATGCAACTTATGCTGTCATAAAAGCTGGATATTCATACCTCTTTTTTACATTTATTATAACTTTTATATTCCAAGATTACATCAATTATTAATTATAATATTATAATATATAACATATTATTTAAAATTAAATATTTATTCAATTTTTTAACGAGAAGTGACCATGTTCTTTAATGTAATCTCTAAAAAATCCATTAAATATTTTATGAATTGTTAAAGATTTTTCTCTGAAATTTGCCATTATCATATCTTATAACTATATATTTTAAAATTTTGGAGAGTCAAGTTTGATTTTATGAACGTAATTTCAATATATTATAATTAAAATTCATAGTACATATCAATTACGTTTCATGTTATTAATTTTACATGCAAAATATAAATAAAGAAACTAAATCAAGATGAATACTTTATTGGTGGGGATATTTCGTTAACAATTTTTGAACAGTTTAATTATACTACTATTCACTTGCATTTACAATTAGAGGTAAATTTATAAATTTTTGAACAATTTAGATATCATCATTATTTAACCACGTAAATTGGTTATGGATGTCTTCCAACACTTTATAAAGTTATATTTCGAGTTTATTTATAATCTGTTAAACATTTTATAGTTGTAGTAATTTATAGTTCTGATAATGTTTTAAAGAACATATGAAGGCATTTGACGCAAATATAATCAGAATTTACTGCAGTTGAAACAAATCATCTACAATTCCATTCACTATTTAGAAATCATCACAATTTAGCCACATTAATTGAATGCGTTCTGAGCAGTTTACGGCTTGACAGCTTGTTTTCGTTTAATTGTTTTACTCTAATGAGCCTTTTGTAGTTGTATGAATTAATAGTTCTGAGAATTTTTTATGATATAAAGGCTTTCACACAAAATTAAGCAGAATTTACTTCAATTGAAACAAATTTCCGCCTGTTTTCACTCTTTTTTACATAATATGCTTAATGAAAATTCCACCCAAAGAATTTCTACACATATAAATTTTAAGGGGCAACGGGCAACGGGCGTACCTGTTACGGAGCTCCAAGGTGGCTTTAAGAGCCACAAAACCTCCACATCTTAAGTTAGTTAGAAAATTTGCAAAGTGAAATTGCTTCAATTAAAAGAATGCTAATAAAATAAAATAAAACCATTAAAAAGTTAGGAAAAACATCGCTTGCCTGAGAACAATTAAGGCAAGAGATCGGAAAAATTTAAAACTATAGGTACAATTAGGGGTCCGTTGGCGATGCCCAAAAAAAGATTAAAGATATAATAAAAATTACAAAGATACAAAAGAACAAAGTACAATACATAAAACGAGAGAAAACAAACATTCGTTGACCGGCCCGCCAACAGATGGCGCCACCAGTCGGATGATCATGGTAAAACCCGCCCGAAGGCGGGGATATAAATTTTAATATCAAGATGAATGTTTGCTAGAAAATAATAATGAACTAAACTTTGTTAGTTCAGTTTGTTAGGGATTTTAGTAAAATACATGACAAATATTTTATGCAGAAATAAAAACTTAGGTAGGTTAAATATGTAACTGTAAATCTTAGAAACATGCATTGTATTCATAAGGTTTCTAATGATTTTTGATTTTCATATGTCTCTTCAAACTCCATTTAGCTTTATAAGATTTTTTGCACACTGCACACTGAAATGGTCTTTCATTAAAATGTACAGTGTTGTGGTTTCTAAGGTGAGACGCACGTAAAAAAGGTTTCTTACAAACATTGCAACTAAATGGCCTTTCACCTTTATGTTCGCGTACGTGGAGTTGCATATTGCAGAGCCTAGAAAATGACTTACCACAAAGTGAACATTTATAAGAACGTTCCGGGAAATGTGTGTTCACGTGGTTTTTTACCAAATATGGCCAAATGAAAGCCTTATGGCATATATGGCATGCGTACTTCTTTTTAGATGAGTTCTTCGCTGCGGGATTCAACGAAGAAGTGGATTGAATTGGAGGAGAATCATTATTATCACTAGCTGGACAACAAGCTGTAGGATTAGTTGGCCTTGAACTTGCTTTCAGATAGATGATTTGTTTGTGGGTTAGACTAGAATTGTCAGAACTATTTATCATTGTCAATATTCCATTACTACTACAGGAGCTAGATGGAACGTCAACAGTTGTCATTTCATTTGAAAAAGCCATGATGCTGGAGTTTCCAGCAGAGAATACACCGCCACCTGGACAATTTGGAGATGCTGAAGATACTGGAGACCATAGCTTGGATTCTAAAGATATATAAAGAAAAAAAAAAAACTCATAAAATGCATACCATAGTGGGTGAAAATTGTGCATTAAAAACAAATTATGCAATTGGTTTATTAACAATAATAAAAAAAAAAAAAAAATGCTAAATGCTTAAAGCTGACAAAAAGCTTAACCTTCCTAGAAAAGTATTATAAACAACTTAAAAAAATTGTTAACATGTTTAACGCATTAATGTTGTAAAAATAATTTAAATGCTTGTTAAATATTTATTAATATCATAATAATTAATTCAATCCCATTTTTAATTTATTCTATTTAAATGAATTTATTTATATGCATAAAAAAACTCAAAACGCTTAAAAAGAATCGCTTAATGTTTAAAATTTTAAAGCTTATAAAAATACTCAATTCATATGTAGTTTAAGAATGTTAAAAGAAGTAAGAAATAATAATGTTTCTAATTTTATTAGATATTGACATAGAAACATTAAATTAAATATTTCAGAACATTTTCAATAATTCATTTTTTTAAAGTAGTGTAGCAGTATTTCTGTAAGTAACATTATGATCAATGAAAAAAAAATATATATTTTTAAAAATTTTATGGAAAAATTGGTTTACATCTATAAATTATTCTTGTATCAAAATGTTGCGTAAGAATTATGATTTTTGTATATGAAGGGAAAAGTAAAAAGCGATGCTCTAACTAATTAGATCTACAGTTGGTGGTTTGCCCTTTCTTTATTAGGGCCACAATTATTATTGCATTCATTTGTTTGGATCTGATTTTGTGTATTTACAATTGAAGACTAGGAAACTAAAAATCCAGATATTTTTATTCTAAATGATCTCTTCACTTTCACCCTTTATTAACCTTTTATAACACTTTCACCCTTTATTTTCTTTTATTAACCTTTTAAAGATTTTAATTCAATAGTTAATCTTAATAGCTCTGGTCAAACCTTAAATTATAAATATTTAAATTTATATATTATTGCTAATATATTTTATAACATCAAAATAAAGAAGAAGAAAAAAAAAGAAGGAAAAAAAAACTGCTTTTCCTGACTTCGGTTGGGTTTTTGTTTTATACCAAAATGAAAAATTATGGCGCCATCTACTGGAAAAATTGAAAATGAAGATGTTTGCAGTTTTTTGCTTGAACTGTTGTATTTGCAGTCACTTTGGACTGTATATTTTGTAATTTTCATATTGTATTTTTTATTTTATTTTTATTTAGCTTAAAATTTTTAATTTTAACTTTAACTTTTTATTTTTGGGCACCGCCAAAGGACTCCTAATTGTACCGATAGCTTTAGCTTTTTCGATCTCTTGCTTTAATTGTTCTCAAGCAAAAGATGTTTTTCTTAAATTTATTTGTTTTTTTCTTTTATATTTTTATTCATTAATTTAAGCAATTTCACTTAGTGCAAATATTTTAACTATTTTAAGATGTGGAGGTTTTCGTGGTTCTTAAAACCACATTGGAACTCCATAACCGGTACGTCCGTTGCCCGATCTAGCTACAATTTTAAGTTAGAAGAAATTTCAACGTAACTGACAAAAGAATTATAATATTGAATATTGTTCCCTTTTTCAAAAATTAATTTTTGGACATGCTTGCTAAAAATAACATAATCACAAATCTATGAATAATAGCGTGAAAAATGAAATGAACAGAAAAATAAGCTGACGTGTTCATAGCATTTTTTTTTTTTTTTTTTTCATAATAATTGTGTAACTACTTTCTCTAAATACTTGTGTTAAAGTACCACAATTAATTATAAGACATTTTAAATCTATTCAGAGAAAAGATAAGTTTAATCAATTACAATACAATAGTTACTAGTTAGTTATAGTTATAATAATTATTAATTACTAGTTGTATTATTGTGATATATACCATAATTGACATTAGAAGCTTCAGTAGCATTTTCCTCTGTCACGCGTTGGAGTCCTAGGTTTGTAAACACGTACTTAGTAGATCTGTCAGAAACAAAATAATACAAATAAAATAAAAATTAATACAAATGAATAATAAATTAAACGTTTAATAAACGATGAAAAAACGTTTAAAAATCCAGTTAAACTACAATAAAACAATATACATTGAAGGCAATAAAAGGTACTATTAATTTGTGATATATATATATATATATTTTTTTTTGATTTGGTAAGACAGAGTGATTTTGATGAAATCCGATATGGTTTTTTAATTCTATTTATGGAAAGGATCTTTTTCGTTAAATAAGTTCATTTGATAATAACTGAACATCATAAGATGAAAGAATAATGAGTCCTGTAAAGTTGAATGGTGTACAGGAATTATATGGTGTACAGGTGTATGTCTTCCAAATTTATTTCATCGCCTTCAAAGTAATCCCCTCCGGACACAATACACTTATGCCAACTTTTTTCCAATCCTCAATGCATGCTAAAAAGTCATCGGCAGGAATGAACTTTCAAGCGCCCAGCGATTCACGTTGAATCACTTTAATCGGCATTTTTTCCCCGGTGTGGTCTTTTGAGTTTAGGGCATAGCCAAAAGTTGCACGGTGTGAATACGGTGGTTATGGACCGATATGAGTTTCATTTATGGCGAAAAAGTCACGAAGAATCAATACAGTGTGAGCTGGCGCATTCAGCAGTGTTTTCGGTACCAATCGAGATTTGCCGCGTTTGAGGCCCAAAATGGAATTGACCGACCCTTTTGAATTTCCAACATCAGCAGCAAGGTGTCTAATTGTAAATCCACGGTTTACAAGCACCAAAACTTTAATTTTTTGGACGTGAGCTTCGTCTGTTGAGGTTGATGGCCGAGCAGAGGGCTCTTCGTCTTCAACGCGTTCGGGCGCATCTTCTTCAGATGTGGACGGATGTCACATTTTTGCTTTATAAGCTTCTTGTGTTTTATATTGTTTGCTTTATCAATGATAAAAATATAGCACATTCTCCCCTGTTTTGCATTGTCCTTTTTTTGATATTGATTTTTTTTTTTTAAGATCTACCTCTCATTATATTGTTTCAGCCCTTTTAAGTTATGTTTATGCTTCTTAACAATGTCAGTTCGCTGACCCACGTGTTTGCCGTGCGTGCGACCCGTGCTTCAGGTAAACGGGAGGTACATCTCGTTTCCTGGTGTATCAATCGGCTGGTGGTTACCAGACTCTAGGATGGAATTGACCGATCCATTTGAAATTCCAACATCAGCTGCAAGGTCTCTAATTGTAAATCGACGGTTTACAAGCACCAAAACTTTAATTGTTTGGACGTGAGCTTCGTCTGTTGAGGTTGATGGTTGACCAGATGGCTCTTCGACTTCAACGCGCTCTCTGCTTCCTTTGAACTGTTCATACCACATCTAAACCTTTCTTTCCGATACAGGAATGATCACCGAATGCCTTCTGCAACTTTCTATACATTTCCGCAAGCAAAATTTAATGCACGTTCTTTGCTCAATTCCTTCAGACATTTCAAAAATTGAGGGAATCTGTTTTAGCGTCTCACAAAGCCAAGCGTAACTCAAAAACTAATAAATATATTGACGTCATATTTCACACATATATTAAGGACAGTGCCAGCAATCTAAAAAAGAAAAATAAATTGAAATTCCATAAGCCCCGGGAATTTTAAATTGAAAATTGGTCTTACTTTTTGGACACAGTAGTATAAACCCCTTTATTACATTTACCATCATGCAAAAAGTATACAAATTGGTTTAACTTCTTACACAATCGGTTTTTGCATGTTTGAATTCTTAATAGTTTCAGCACTACCGTACGAGCTGGGTAGAACGTCAATGTAGGTCGTTTCACAGGAAACAGGAATGATAATTAAGTCTTCATCGTAGGATGTACCTCCACTTCCAATTCCACTTGCACCAGAATCTTGGATATTGCGGTAAACGCTATCTGAAGCTAGACCTGTAGATTCTGGAGAGTCTGTCCCGGATTCTAAAGAAATTTATGGAAAAAAAAGAAGATATAATATTACATAATGGTTGAAATGTATTCAAGAATTATTTTCAAAATATACAATTTTTTTCTGAAGAAACAACAAAATATTTAAATACTTAATAGTAAAAAAAAGCTTAACATTGCCGGAAAAATTCTTTAAAATACTTAATGCTTAAAAAATGCTTTCTAAATATTCATTTTGTATCATAATAATATATTTTATTCCATTTTTAAACATGCGTTTTAACTGCATTTAGTTAAATAATCTAAAAATTCTTAAAATGTTAATAATTAAAAAAAATGCTAAAATGCTGTTGCTTAATGCTTAAAATATTTTTGCTCAAAAAGCGCATTATTAATGCACAGTTTAAAAGTACTAAATCACAAGTTAAGCGCAACTGAATAATTTCAAAAATTTCCCCAAAGAGTAGATCTAGCTGCAATTTTATGTTAGAAGAATGAAATGAACAGAAAAATAAACTAACGTGTTCATAGCATTTTTTTTTTCATAATAATTATGTGATTTTACCTGTAACTACTTTTCTAAATACTTGTGTTAAAGTACCACAATTAATCACAAGGCATTTTATTCATTTTAAATGCACATAGTTAAATACTTAAAAAATGCTTAAAGCTGCTGATAATTAAAAAAATGCTTAAATGCTGTTGCTTAATGCTTGAAAATTTCTTAATTCATATGCATTTTTAAGATAAAGAAGTCTGTAGCTGTAGAATGTCTGTAGCTTTCATTAGATATGGGCATAGAAATATTAAATTGTTTATTAAAATTTCAAAACAATTTTAAATATTCATTTTCAAAACAGTGTTGTAGTAATTCTGAATGTAATTCCTTTTACATGATCAATGAAAAAAATAAAAATATTTTAAAATATTTAACTGAAATAATTGGTTTGCATTTCTAAACGTTTCTTGTATCAAAATGCTACATAAGAAGTTGGTTTCTTGAATATGAAGGAAAAAGTTAAAAATGAAGGTCTAACATGAATAATTTTACAATGGGTCTTTTGTCTTTTCTTAATTATGGAGACAATAATTACTGCTGTCATTTATTTGGATAATTTTTTGTGTATTTCCTTTTGAAGATTAGAAACTTAAAAATCCAGACATTTTTTCCGTAAGTGAGTTTTTCACTATCACCCTGTTAGTGCAAGGAGCACAAAATGAAAAATTCTTTAGCACCCTACTACTAGAATGGATAGGCGAGTCGAATACCTGTGCACTTAGTGCACATCTGCTCAAATTTCAAATATACTACCCTCCAAAAGTTAAGGAACAACAGGTTTTTTGCGCCTAATTTGCAGATGAATGAATGTAGAAACACCACATTTTGGTGACATGTGCACAAAACAATTATGTATTAACTGCAACATAGAAGTTTACATAAGAAAAACGCAAAAATGATTTACAACAAAAAAAAAGCAATCTCTCTGGAAAAGTCCATTCTTGGAAAAAATAATAGTCACAGTTTTATGTGGTAAAATGTCATAGAAACATAACAAAAATTAGTTTTAATAAGGGATATGCCCACCCCTAGCTTGAATGCATTGCCGGCATCGACTTGAAGTTGTCGGTTACCGAAATGGAAAGCGAAGACCAGACACGGAGTAAGCTTTGTTCCAGCTCTCCTAAAGATTCTGGAGGAGGACTTAAAGCAGCAACCTGTCTACCAAGATAGTCCCAAAGATGCTCTATCGGATTCAAGTCCGGAAATAGAGCTGGCCCTTCCATTCGCTCCAAAACAAGACCCTTAAGATATTCCTCAACAACTACAGCTCGGTGAGGTCGTGCATCATCATCCATCAGAATGGAAAAATTGCCAATTGCGCCAGCATATGGGTAGACATAGGGATCAAGGATCTCATCCCGATATCTCAAACCAGTCACAGTTCCTCCCTGGAACTCATGCAGGTCGGTGTGACGGCCAAATGAGATTCCTGCCCAAACCATTATTCCACCACCTCGGTAAACGTGTCTTTCAACAGTGTTAGTTTCATGGTATCTGGTGCTTTGTTTGCTCCTGATCAGCAGACGTCCTGAAACGCTCTCCAGTGTGAATCTGGACTCGTCTGTAAAGAGTACAGGAGCCCATCGCTGTCTGGTCCAGGAAACGTGTTCTCTTGCCCAAGATAAGCGGGCCCTTCTTTGTCTTCCGTTGAGGGGGACACGCATAACTGGGCGCCTTGCATAGAGACCTGAACTGTGAAGATGCCTTAGCACCATACTAGCGGATATTCTTCTACCTGATGCTACAGAATGGTCTGCAACAAGTTTCAATGCAGAAAATCTTTTTCTCCTTCGGGCCGAAAGAGTTATAAAACTATCTTCTGCAGGTGTTATAGCTCGTGGTCGACCTGGAACATGTCTTCTAGACACAGAAGATTTCGTTTGTTATTAATTCCAGAGACGATGAATCACACTGAGAGACACATTAAGACGCCTAGCAGCATCAGCCTAAGATAACCCCATTTCCATCCACCAGATCACCCGCCACCTTAACGAAGCTGGCAAACGGCTTCTCTCAGACATTGCGGGACCCCACTGACTATTGTAAACGAATCTGCTAACAACAGTTGTATATCAACAAAAGTTGCACGTGTAATTATGAAAGCCTGATATTTGTATATTTTTCTCTCAGTCATATATACCTGTTCTTTTCTTAAAAAAAGAGTGGCAGCTATCGTTTCTGCATAAAGTTCGTTTTTATCATTTATATAAACTATAAATTTTATTTTTGCTGTCATTTTTTTTTTATGGTGAGCTTCGAAAAACATGCTGTTCCTTAACTTTTGGAGGGCAGTATATAATAAAACAAAGTATCACGGAATTAGCAGGAATTAAAAAATTTAAAACAAACAGTTAATGGGAGGGAAAGAAGTTTAAAATATATGAGGAGGGGAACTAACTGGGAGGTGACAAATATAAGCAATATCAAATACATAAATGCCCAATAGAAGCATATAATATCTTTAGAACCCTAGTTGAATCCGACTGAATAATTTCAATAGCCTCTTGGAAGGTCAGTTTTCGCTGCAATTTCAAGTTAGAAGAAATTTCAACGTTGTTGAAAGTATTAGGATTTTGAATATTATTTAAAAACCAATTCTGACCACACTTGCTAAAAAATAACGTAATCATTAATCTATAAATAATACTGTGAAAATGAAATGAACCGAAAAATAAGTGTTCGCGCCTGCACCCGTGGATACCCCAATTGTATACACGTCTCGGTCACCTCTTGTTCGCATTGACGGCACTTTGAACAGTGCACGTTATATTTCTGGTGTGTTGCGACTAGGAATTGCAATATCGGACCAAAAATTCAATACCGGTATTCGGTATTTTTTAAAGCTGAATACCGGTAGTAGAAATTATAGAAAAAGAAAGAAAACACAGGTGTTTTTTTGTTTTATTTGCCAGTATTATTAGAGGATGGAAATATCACAAAAAAATTTGTAATTTATAAATTATAACAGTATATAAGGAATCACAAAAAAGTAAAGGAACATCTTATTTATTTAAATCCCAAAAAAGTGTAAATACCACTATTCAGTCTGTGGTACTAATACAAATTTTTGAAATGTGATCTTAAAAAACATATTATATCAATTGTACTATCATTAAGCCTAGAACGTAATTTTGTGCAAAAATTACCAGCTGTCGAAAACGCTCTTTCAGCATCTACGCTAGTTGGTGGTACTGTTAGCAATGCGCGATATACTTTTTCCAAGTATTTACCTCTAAATCCTTAATCTTCAAATAAATCTATTTCTCGTCGGATTGATTTGGTTATAGCTGATTTCTGTATTGTATTTTGGTTTGTTGAAATTTTTTTAGTTATCACCAATTTTAAGTTTTGTTCAATAGACAATTCCTTTTTGCTATCGATATTAGTGTCATCATAATATTCGATAACTGTACCGAATTCTTCTGAATGTGGATAGGTTTGTGCCTTGTAGGTAAAACATTTTAAGAAAGTTTACTATAAACTTGATCAAATTTGAATTGGTTAGTCTCTTTTCTTTTTCATTCTCATTTTTAAAATCATTATAATTATGTAAATACCGTAAGATATTTTATATTTCGGTATGCCTTTCTTCTGTGTGAGTTTTCAATGTAATATATAATTCTTCAGATAATGACGTGTACTGTTCTTTCAGTGACTGCAAATGAAATTTATTGTTGCATTAGCTGTTGATAAATTAGAATCTCTCCGACATAATGCCTGAACAGCCAATTTTATTATAATATTGTGATTATAATATCAGCTCTATTTCCAATAATTGGAAATAGAGCTGATACAGTTCAGGATATTAAGTCGAATTCACTATCGGAAAAATTAATTTGCAGGTTTAAGTCGATCGTTGCTTTTCGGATTGGATTTTTCAGTTTCAAAAAACGTTCCATCATTAGGAGTAAACTATTTCAACGTGTTTTAGAATCTAGTATTAACATATATTCTGTTTTATCTTTAGTTAGTATATATTTTTGTAATATCGCATCTTTACTTATAATTTCATCCAAATTATCTAAAATCCCTGATGGTTTGGGCTTAGAAACTGTGCTTAAGTTTGTATCTTCATCACCATTAGATTCTTTCCTTTTTAACAGATTTGTATCATGTTTCGTTTTTAAATGTGTAGGGAGTCCGCTTGTACTTCCTCCATTCAGTTTAATAACTCTTGAACATTTTTTTCATTGTTCCCCCATATTTTTTTCTTCATATAAATTATGAAACCAAACCGAAGTATTTTCAACTAATTTTTTATGTTCTTTAAAGTTATTCTTATTCAATATTATGGGCTGGAGGCCAAAGTTTTTGAATTCAAATTGCTCTTCTAAAATCTTAATTGACAGGTGACAATGGCCTAGAGTCTATCACCTGTCAATTGCGTTTATTTGGATTCAACCCATTTTGAATTTTGTATTTAAGCTTTGGTTGCCTTACCTCTGCGGGGTTCCGGCCGGAAACGTGTGGTAAACACACGGCAAAAAAGGCAAGTTACTTTCCATCAGTTGGGCAAGACTGTATTTTGGATCATGATCAACGTCTTACCTACTCTTGAAGAGGAGGAGGTGATTGATGGCGCAGGAGATGCTTATGTTGAGGAAGCTATTAAAACTTATACTACACTAATAGAATATACTTTCAGAGGTAGTCTCAAAGGAGATGAAAAAGCAAAAATGCGGGAATTGATTACTAAATTATTAACTACTATACAAAAACAAAGTAAGGATATTTGCACTCTCATGGGAGCTAATCAACAGTTAGAAAAGATTATCGAATGAAACAAACATATGCCCATGTGGCTAAGATGATGATGACCGAGAGGCAGAGGGGTGATATCCCGAAAGCTACTGAGATTAAACAAAAAATCCCCCAAGCTTTGATTATTAAGCCAAGAGACGAGGGTAAATCCTCCAATTTTACTAAAAGAGAGTTGCAAAAAAAAAATATATATATATATATATATAAGTCTTGAAAAAATTAAAATTGGAATTAAAAAAGTAAGAAACATCTCAAAAGGTGGCATATACGTGGAAGCGAATAATCAGGAAGATCTTGAGTTTCTGGTAGGAGAACTCTCAAATAATAAAATTATAAGTGGACAGTTCACTTACAATAAGCCGAAACTTAAGAATCCAGCTATTATAACATACAATATATCCAATGAATGTTCAAATGAAGAACTTCTAGAGATTTTTAGTGAAAACTATACTGTAGAAAATGAATCCGACTTGGTAAAAATAAGGACAGCATATCCAGGCAGAAATGGGAGGAATGTTATTCTAGAACTAGGACCTAAAACCTTTAAGCAAATTATGGAAAAACGGAAAGTTAATATTGGATGGGAAATTATCTCAATAAAAGAATATTTAAGACCCACACAGTGTTTCAAATGTGGCAGGTTTGGACACGTGGCTAAATACTGTAGAGATACAGACGAATCTTGTACAAACTGTGCAGGAAATAATCACAATTTCAAAAATTGTAAAAATGAAAAGAAATGCGTAAACTGCAGTTCCCATAATAGCAAATTTAAAACCAACTTTGATACAAATCATAGCTGTGTTGACAGAAAATGTAAAATATATGAAAAAGAACTTAAAAATTTAACAACAAAAATCAACTATGGATCTTAATTACAATAATAATAGTATTAAAGGATCTCATATCAACTTAGGGAATTCAATTGCAGCTATGGCCCAGTTAAACCAATATATTATAAATCAAAACCACGATTTTTATTCCTTAAATGAACCATATTCTTATCAAAACAAAATTATCAATATTCCTATGTCATACAAAATACACGCAAGTGCAACCGCCCCTAAAGCTGCACTTGTGGTTCACATCTTATCCATCTCTTGTTATCTTTGTCGACACTTCTTTGGTGGTTTTGGAGTTGGTTGTACATGATAAAACTTTTTTGCTTATCTCTATTTACTGTTCTCCCAGCTAGGATACAGAACCGAAATTATTTACTTTACAACTTGTCTGCAAATATCATTCCTCCTCTATTATTATATGTGGGTATTTTAATGCAAAGTCTAGATTGTAGGGTAGACAAGACCTTGAGGACAGAGGTCAAGCTGTCCTTAATTTTTGTACACAAAATGATTTCTATATTCAAAATGACCCAGAATCTCCTCCTACTTTTTGCTCCACGAGAGGAGAGAGCTGGATCGACTTAATTCTTACTAAAAGCATTTTAGAAGATTTCAATTTTTTGGTGCTCAACGAAATTAGTAATAACGACCACAATATGATTACTATCAAATGGGATATTATTAACGGAAAAGTTGGAAATGACAGAATAAATATCAAAAAATTAAACTGGATAAAAATTAAAACAAATATCTCTCAACTTTTAAATGGTCACCAAAACCTGGACTTTGAAGATGCTGATCAACTTAACTTCTATATTAGAGAGATTCAAACTTCCATCTATAATATTATGTCTAAATTAAATAATAGTAATACAAAAAAGAAGAAAAGGAATGCTATCTGGTGGACGCCTGGGCTTAGAGCACTTAGATCTAAGACAAGGGCAACTAGGCGTCTTTACCAAAAAGAGCTAGATCCTATTATTAGGAATATTAAAAAAATTAAATTTAAAGAAACTCAAGCTAAATATAAGAAAGCTATTCTTTTTCAAAAAAGGGAATGCTTCAAAAGCTTTGTGAATGGTCTGGTTACAAGTAATATTTATGGTAGCAACTTTAAGATCTTTACCGATAAAATAGTCAATAGTAAAGTCTATAAACCGATCATTAACAATATTGACTCTATTGGTATTACTATTAAAGAGACTATACAAGCTATCCTGGAATACCACTTCCCACACAGAATATATCCAGAAGAAATCTATAAAATGCCAACTTCACAAAATGATTTTATTGCACTTAATCAAACCGAAATTGAAAGCGCCCTGTTGAAATTGAAACCACTCAAAGCTCCCGGCATAGATTTATTACCAAATGAAGTGGTTAAAGAGATGTTCTTTGCCAACAGAGTATGGTTTACTAAATTTTTCAATGTTTTATTATCTAATTCTAAATTTCCTAGGGAATGGAAAATTGCAATTGTCACGCTCATCCCTAAACCCAACAAGGACTACTCGTCTGCCTCACATTATAGACCCATTGCCTTCTGCCCACTTGGGGAAAATTACTAGATAAAATTGTTTCAAATCGCATCTCATTCTATTTAGAATCGAATGACTACTTTAGTGACAATCAATTCGGCTTTAGAAAGCACAAATCCACAATAACCGCACTCCAGAATATTAAGAACTTTGTTGATCTTACATATTCGGAGGGAAACATGGTTTGTCTAGTGTCACTAGGCTTTAAGAACGCTTTTAACTCTGTGAATTGGTATCTGCTAAAAAAGAAAATTATTAAACTTCCTATTCCCATTTATCTTATAAATATTCTTTTGGACTTCCTAAATGAAAGAACTATACAAAATGAAAGCATAAGCATGCAATATAATGTTGGTGTTCCACAGGGATCTTGTTTAGGTCCTCTTCTGTGGAACATCTACATAAATGACTTACTAAATATTAATTTTGGTGATAATATAATTATTCAGGCGTTTGCTGATGATGTTGTTTTGATGTTGAAGGATAAAACATCATACCGATTTAGAAACAATACTCTTTCACCTTTAAGAGAAATCATACAATGGACCCATGAAAATGATTTGAATATAAACTTTGATAAAAGTAATTTTACAATTATTTCTAGAACCAAATTTACACACATTCCTACGATCAAAATAAATGATTTTAGAATTCTATACAAAAAAGAGCTCAAGTATCTTGGAGTTATACTGGATAACAATTTAACCTGGAATCAACATTTAAACTATATAAAGGATAAAATAAACAATATCTAACATAAATTAAACAGACTCTGTAGGGTAACATGGGGACTTACCCCACAAGTTAAAAAAGATATATATATTAAGATCATAGAAAAGATTATAACATATGGCTTTCAGATTTGGTACAGGGGTACTGTTAAGCAAAATATTAAACTCAGACAACTTCAGAGAATTGCCCTACTTAATATTACAAAAGCTTAAAGAACTGTTTCCACTGGTGCCTTGGAGATACTTGCTGGTATACCCCCTATTGATATCAAACTTAAAAATCTGATGAAAATCTATGAATTAAAAATCTTTAACAAAAGCTTTCACTTTGGAGATATTAGTATATCCATAAATGATTTGGAAAAGAACTTGGTATGTGGCCCGCCTTGGGAAATATTTAGCCTCACATGGGAAATGTATACTGGAAGTTACTACAATACAATCTATACGGATGGTTCCAAGAGGGAAGGTAGGGCAGGCTTTGTATTTGTGCATTACATAGAAGGTAAAGAAATAAGTAATACACTCAAGAGAGTGAGCAATCACGCAACAGTTTTTACCACAGAGCTGCTGGCAATCAACAGCTCTGTGGACTATATTATACATAACAATCTTAAAAATACTATTATTGTGACAGACTCAAGATCTGTCTTAGATGCTCTGGCTAATTTAAATAATGACAACTACTATATTCATATCTTAAAAAATGAAATCAAACAGTATAACAATAGTATTTCCCTCCAATGGATCAAAGCACATAAAGGTTTTACTGGGAACGAACTAGTTGATTCATATGCTAAACAAGCCACAGACAAAAATATTATAGATATCCATATTAGATTCTCCAATGTTCAAATTAAAAAGTTTATTAATAAAATTATTAAAGATGAATGGCAGGCTGAATGGGACTCATCCATTAAAGCACGGCCACTATTCAATATTATGCCAAAAGTCAATTTCAATAATCTCCATGGGGACTTTTTTCTTAATCAAATTTTGACCTCGCACGGTGCAATGGCCACCTATCAAAACCGGTTTTTTGGAAAATCTGCACTGTGCCCTTGTGGCGAGGCAGACGAAGACGTTAAACACATGATTTTTGTTTGTAAGATCTGGAGGGAAGAACGGAAATCGGGCTTCCCTGCCAACTATCAAACTTACTCACTTGGCGCCCTTCTGAAAATTAGCAAAGCTAGATCTGCTATTCGCAATATTATCGAGAAAAGATTTCTCCAATCGATAGAACATCTTGACGGCTAGTTTTATGTTTTTCTTTTTTTTCCTCTTAAAAAAAAAAAAAAAAAAAAAAAAAAATTTTTTAAAACAATTTGTTTTTTTTTTTTTTTTGTTTTTTTGCGTTTTTTTTTAAAAAAAATGTTGGGAGTACAGTGATTTTTTTTTTGTTTATGTTGCTTCGTTGGTTAAGTAGGAATAGGACACCTCCGGGGAGGTTGTCCTGTTC
>BPLQ01001176.1:47577-72163 GCA_021605075.1 Caerostris darwini
TTTTTTTTTTTTTTTTTTAAAAAAAAAAAAAAAAAAAAAAAATGGTGTTACTCCCTCTTGGAGTTATTTTATGTTGCTGTTGTTCCTCGTTGGTTTACTCCATAGTTGGGAGTCCAGTCATTTTGTTTCTGGGTTCGTTTCTACGTTGGTTATGTTGGAATAGGACACCTCCGGGGAGGTTGTCCTGTTCTTCTTCTTCTTCTTCTCTTTTCTTTTCTTTTTAGAGTGAAGTTCACCCTTCTTTTCCTCAGTTATTGATCTTCCAGCCAGAGAGATCTATCTAGTTAATTACGTTATTTAGGAAAATTATCCTTGATTATGGACAATAAGTTTTGCCCAGTTTATTAAAATCTCTTTTAAGTTGTACGGAGCGGGCTTGCTATCGCGACACGCTCTGAAGTTCCGGATGCTCCTCGGAGCAGGTCGGATCAAATCTTGACTTGACTTATTCAATATTATATAATGAATCTGAAAAATATTTTGAACTCTAAAGTATGATATGCAAATACAATGTGAATAACAAACTCACCAATTTAAAAAATATCGAATTATTACACACTTTCTTCACAGATACAACCTTGTTTTCACATATAAGAATTTCTTATTTTCAGATAAGAATTCTGAATAAGAATTCACAGATGAGAATAAGAATTTCCCAAATAAGAATTCTAAATTTCTAGTAAATACAGATAAAACGGTATTTAAACTTGTGAATACCAGTATTACAAAATTGTACAAATGGCTCAAAATACCGGTATTCGGTATACCGGTATTGCAATCCCTAGTTACGACCCGTGTCTGTACTCTTTATTCGAGACCTGCGAAACCCTACGTTTCAGCAGGATAACGCACGACCGCATGTTGCCGGTATTGTACGGATCTTCTTTGATACGGAAAATGTTCGGCTGCTGCCCTGGCCTGCACGTTCACCCGATCTTCCGCCATTAGAAAACGTCTGGTTCATGGTTGCCGAGCGACTGGCTCGTGACCATACGCCAGTCACTACGGTTGATGAGCTGTGGCATCATGTTGAAGCTGCATGGGCATCTGTACCTGTACATGCCATTCAATCTCCGTTTGACACAATTCCCAGGCGTATAAGTGCTGTTATTACTGCCAGAGGTGGTTGTTCTGGGTACTGATTTCTCAGGATCTATCCACCCAAATTTTTTGAAAATTTTATCACTTGTTATTTCCAGTATAATATATTTGTCCAATAAATATCATTTTGTTATATGCATTTATATTTTGTTATAGCAATTTTAATGACCAGTAGTGTACTTGTGTTAAAATACCACAAATAATTACAAGACGTTTTAAATATATTCAAGTAAAACATAATTATAAACAATCGTTGCTTGGCGCGGCTGCCCCAAATTCCCTAAACCACGAATCCCCCCACAAAATCCCATTAACTTCCGTAATATCACCCCCTCCCGACAAGTCTGCTCTAACATCTCCTTCGCCGATATTGTGGCAAGTAACATCACCCCTCAAAACACTTCAGCTCAAATTCCTAACCAAAAGACTCCATTTTCTTCTCCTAATAATAATACTGAAATCTATCAACTACTATTCATTCTTAAAGAATTCGCTCAACCCTTCTCCTCAGGCGGCATCCAAACCATGTTCAATAACCTTCAAGCTGCCACCACCAAAGAAGATAAATTATTCGTCATTCGGCATGGATTTTCCTCTTTCCTCAACAAATCTAATTAATAGAGAGTTTTTGCATACCGTGCGTTAGTTACCGTAGGACGTCCGTTAGCTTTTTCTCCCTAGCGCGCATGCGTATCTGTAATAATGTTTCCAATGAGCATGCGCTAGGGAGAAAAAGCTAACGGACGTCCTACGGTAGCTAACGTACGATATGCAAAAACTCTCTAATGTCTGCTCCCTTCACTGGACTCGTTCTCGTTCAGATTGTTACTTGTTCATTTTATTTCACTCCCATGTATTTTAATTACTTTCATCACTTATTATTAGAATAATATAAATTTAAAAAAAACCTCACTCTATTAAACTTTCTTTTAGTATTTGGGCAATATTCCTTTCAGTCTTTACCGCTTTCTTTCCCCAGCAATGCTCTTTCATTTTTCCATGGACAATCCAAGATACACTGAAGTGACAAAAGTCATGGGATACCTCTTAATATCGTGTCGGCCCTCCTTTCGCCCGGCGAAGTGCAGCAACTCGACGTGGCATGGACTCAACAAGTCGTTGGAAGTCTTCTGCAGGAATATTGAGCCATGCTGTCTCGATAGACGTCCATAATTGTGAAAGCGTTGATGGTGCAGGATTTTGGGCGCGAACAGACCTCTCGATGATGTCCCATAAATGCTCGATGGGATTCATGTCGGGCGATCTAGGTGGCCAGATCATTCATTAGAATTGTCCAGAATGTTCTTCAAACCAATCGCGAACAGTTGTGGCCCGGTGACGTGGCGCATTGTCATCCATAAAAATCCCATCGTTGTTTGGGTACATGAACTCCATGAATGGCTGCAAGTGATCTCCAAATAGCTGAACATAAGCATTTCCAGTCAATGTTCGGTCCAGTCGCACCAGAGGACCAAGTCCATGCCATGAAAAAACTGCCCACACCATTACGGAGCCACCACCAGCTTGAACAGTGCCTTGCTGACAATTTGGGTCCATGGCTTCGTGGGGTCTGCGCCACACTCGAACCCTACCATCAGCTCTTACCAACTGAAATCGTGACTCATCGGAACAGGCCACGGTTTTCCATTCATCTAGGGACCAACCGATATGCTCACGTGCCCACGAGAGTCGCTGCAAGCGATGTCGTTCTGTCAGTAAAGGCACTCGAGTCGGTCTTCTGCTGGAATAGCCCAAGAAAGCCGAATTTCTCCATACAGTTCTAACAGACAAGTCCCTTGTACGTCCCACATTGACTTCTGCGGTTATTTGACGCAGTGTTGCTTGTCTGTTAGAATTTACGACTCTTTGCAGACGTCGCCGGTCTCGGTCTTTAAGTGCAGGCGGTCGACCACTGCGCTGTCCATGGTGGGATGTTATGCCTGAAATTTCATACTCTCGGGACACTCTTGACACAGTGGATCTGGGAATGTTAAATTCCCTAACGATTTCCGAAATGGCATGACCCATGCGTCTAGCTCCAACTAACATTCCGCGTTCAAAGTCTGTTAATTCCCGTCGTGCGGTCATCATCACGTCAAAACCTCTTCACATGAATAACTTGAACAGAAATGAAAGCTCTGCGAAAGCACTGCGCATTTATACCTGTTCTACGCGATGCTACTGCCATCTGAAAATTTGCATATTGCTATCCCATGACTTTTGTCACTTCAGTGTAGAAGCTAACGGCTGCTACGCAGCCACGGAGCTTCACCAAAACTCAAATCTCTTATAAACAATTACGATATTTCCTGATACATTAGTTACTAATTTTTTAACTCTGATACATACCATCAATTTCCATAGCATTTTCCTCTTTTATGCCATGCAGTCCTGGGTTTGTAAACACGGACTCGGCAGATCTGTAAGAAACAAAATAATACAAATAAAATAAAAATTAATACAAATGAATAATAAATTAATCATTTAATAAACGACGACAAAGTGTTTAAAAATCCTGTTAAACTTACAATAAAATAATATACATTGAAGGCAATAAAAGACAACATAATTAATTTGTGAGATTTTTTTTTTTTTCAGTTTAATAAGAAAGAATGCTTTCGATGAAATCTGATATAGTTTTTTTTTTATTCCATCTATTGAAATGATATTTTTCATTAAATAAGTTCATTTATTAATAACTATATTCAAATAAGAAAAGTTCAGTCGTACTGAAACAACGCAGTAAAATAAATTAAAATGAGGCTTGATAAAAGATACAAAATTTTAGAGTAAGTTCCCTTTTTAATGTATATTTCTAAACCAATTTGAAGATATCTGAAATTAGTTTACATATATTTTTTTTAAATACTTGCATGCAAGTTTTCGAAAGTAAGCAATTGTTTTTCTATTTTGAGATCTTTTGAATAAAACAAACATTAAAATTTATTCAAGTTCCCATTTCATGTTTTAATTGTGAATGCGACATTACTGTAGGACTACTTTATTTTGTTATTAAATGCTAAGTCTATACACTCCCTTATTAAATTTAGCTTCATGGAAAAGTATAGAAATTGGTTTCACTTCTTACATAATGGGAATCTGCATGTTTGAATTGTCAATAAATTCTTCAGTTGGCCATATTCCATCGTTATTATATGAGGTGGGTAGGTCAACTGATGTCCTTTCACTCAAATTAAGCAACAAATTAATATCGCCAGCGTATATTACACCGCCACCAACATGTCCGAAACCTTCCATCTGGGAGTAATCGCTCTGTGCAACAGAATATTTTGGAGCTGTTTGGAAATATGATGTATGATCTGCAGATACTGGAATGTATACCTTCGATTCTATAGGAAAAAAAAATAACCGATATAATATTAGCATAGTTGGTGAAATCTATTCAAGTATTAAAATCAAATAATGCAATTGTTTTGTAAACAAAAAAAATTATAAGCAATTACGATATTTCCTGATACATTAGTTGCTAATTTTTTAACTCTGATACATACCATCATTTTCAACAGAAGTATCCATAGCATTTTCCTCTCTCACGCCATGGAGTCCTAGGTTTGTAACCACGGACTCGGCAGATCTGTAAGAAACAAAATAATACCAATAAAATAAAAATTAATACAAATGTATAATAAATTAATCATTTAATAAACGATCAAAAAACGTTTAAAAATTCAGTTAAACTTAAGATAAAATAATATACATTGAAGGCAATAAAAGACAACATAATTAATTTGTGAATTTTTTTTTTTTTTTTTTCTTTGGTTTAATAAGAAAGAATGCTTCCGATGAAATCTGATATAGTTTTTTTATTCCATATATTGAAAGGATATTTTTCGTTAAATAAGTTCAATTATTAATAACTATATTCAAATAAGAAAAGTTCAGTTGTACTGAAACAACGCAGTAAAAAGAATTAAAATGAGGCTTGATAAAGGATACTGAATTTTAGAGTAAGTTCCCTTTTTAATGTATATTTCTAAACCAATTTGAAGATATCTGAAATTAGTTTGAATGTATTTTTTTTAAATATTTGCATGCAAGTTTTCGAAAGTAAGCAATTGTTTTTCTATTTTGAGATCTTTTGAATAAAACAAAAATTAAAAATTTTTCACCCTCACATTTCATGTTTTAATTGTGAATGTGACATTACTGTATGACTACTTTATTTTGCTATTAAATGCTAAGTCTATACACTCCCTTATTAAATTTAGCTTCATGCAAAAGTATAGAAATTGATTTCACTTCTTACATAACATCATTATTATCTGAGCTGGGTAGGTCAACTGTTGTCCTTTCACTCAAATTACGCAAAAAATTAAAATCGCCAGCGTATATTATACCGCCACCAACATGTCCAAAACCTTCCATCTGGGAGTAATCGCTCTGTGCAACAAAATATTTTGGAGCTGTTTGGAAATATGATGTATGATCTGTAGATATTGGAATGTATATCTCCGATTCTATAGAAAAACAAAATCGATATAATATTAGCATAGTTGGTGAAATCTATTCAAGTATTAAAATCAAATAATGCAATTGTGTTGTAAACAAAAAAAAAAAGATGCTTAATTTCTTAATACTAAAAAAAAAGCTGTATATTGTTAGAGAAATGCATTAAAATACTTAATGCTTAAAAAAGGCTTTAAATGTTTTGTAAATATACATTTAATATGATAATAATTCATTTTTAAATATTCATTTTAAATGCACATAGTTAAATACTTAAAAAATGCTAAAAAATGCTATTAATTAAAAGAATGCTTAAATGCTAATAATATAAAAAATACTTAAATGCTGTTACTTAATGCTAAAAAATTTCTTAATTCATACGCATTTTAAAAATACCCAAAGAAACAAGAAATAACTATGTCTGTAGCTTTCATTAAATTACCACAAATAGTTATAAAGCAATTTAAATCAATTCGGACAACAGAAAATTATAATCAGTTACAATATTTACAGATACAATAGTTACTAATTAGTTATAGTTGTAATAGTTATTATTTGCAAGTTGTATTATTGTGATACATACCATAATTGTCAATAGTAGCTTCAGTAGCATTTTCCTCTCTAATGCAATGGAGTCCTGGGTTTGTAAACACGTTCTCAGCAGATCTGAAACAGTAAGAAACAACAAATTAAATGTAAATAAAAATTAATACAAATAAATAAAGGATTAAACGTTTACTAAACAATAAAAAACTTTTAAAAAATTCAATGAAACTTAAAATAAAGCTATATACATTGAAGGCTACAAAAGGTATTATATTTAATTTGGGGGTTTTTTTTTTGTAAGAAAAGAATAATTTCGATGAAGTCTGATAAGGATTTTTTTTTTGTTCTATTTATTCAAACATTATCTTATTTCTTTAAATATGTTAATCTATTAATAACTAAACTCAAATAAAAACTTTCAATTACACTGAAATCAAGCAGCAAAATAAATTAAAATAAGACTTGATAAACATTCCTACAGATCTTTATAGCAAGTTTCCTTTTTTAATGTAGATTTTTAAATCAGTTTTAAGAAATCTGAATTTAGTTTATATGTATTTTTAACTATTTGCAATGAAAATGTAACCTTATTGTAAAGTATTATATTTTGTTAATAAATGCTAAGTCTATATATTAAATTTAGCATCTAGCAAAAAGGCATATAAATTGTTTTCACTTCTTACACAATGGGTGTCTGCAAGCTTGAGTTCTCAATAATTTCTGTAGTTGGCGATATTCCATCAGTACCAACGGTTGTCCATTCACTTATAACACTTGAGATATTGATATCTCCAGCGCATACTATACTACTACATATATTTTCACTTGCATCAGAACCTTGCATCTGGGAGGAATCGATGTGTGCAACAGAATATATTGGAGCGGTTTGGCTATATGATGTACGACCTGTAGATTTTGGAATGCATACCTTCGATTCTATAGAATAAAAAAACCGATATAATATTCCCGTGGTTGGTGAAATATATTCAAGTATTAAAATCAAATAATGCAATTGCTTTGTAGACAAAGAAATGTTTAATTTCTTAATACTAAAAAAAGATGAATATTGTTAGAAAAATGCATTAAAATACTAACAAAATTCTTAAAACAATTAATGCTTAAAAAAGGCTTTAAATGTTTTGTAAATATACATTTAATATCATAATAATTCATTTTATTCCATTTTTAAATATTCATTTTAAGTGCACATGTTTAAATACTTAAAAAATGCTTAAAATTACTAGTAATTAAAAAAAATGCTTAAATGCTAATAATATAAAAAAAAAAATGTTTAAATGCTGTTGCTTAATACTTAAAAAATTTTTAATTCATAGAAGCAAGAAATAACAATGTCTGTAGCTTTCATTAGATATGGACCTAGAAATATTAAATTGTTTATTAAAATTTCAGAACAGTTTTAAGTATTCATTTTCAAAACAGTGTTGTAGTAATTCTGAATGTAATTCCTTTTACATAATCAATGAAAAAATTAAAAAAAATTTTAATATTTTATCTGAAGTAATTGGTTTGCATATCTAAACGTTTCTTGTATTCTTATCAAAGTGTTGCGTAAGAATTAAGTTTCTTGAATATGAAGGAAAAAGTTAAAAATGAAGGTCTAACTTGAATCATTTTACAGTGGGTCTTTTGTCTTTCCTTAATTTTGGAGACATATAAGACATTAAGACAAATGTTAAAAAATATATTATAAAGTGAAAAAAATTTTTTTAAGAAATATTTTTGTGTAACTTATGAAAGTGAAGCTGAATTTTTGTAATTATTATTCAATCATTTTTTAAACTAAAATTATAATGTATATGGAGGTTGTATAAGTACAAGACTTTTGCAGAGCAAACAAGTAAGGAAAATGAAAATGTAGTGAAAAAGGTCTGTGATATAATCAAGAATATTTAGAAGTATACAATATTTTGAAATAAAATAGTTATTTGATGGTTAAGAAAAGGAATTAATGTAAATTAATTATAAAAATAGTATCATTTTAACTAGTTTAGTTTAAACATTTGAATGCTAAATAAAATATCGGTAATTGTAATTTAACTTCGATTTAACAGATAGAACAAAATATTAAGGAAGAAAGAATAATTAATAGAATAAATATATTTAGGAACTTTTTTTGATAAAAGCTACTTAAAAAAATTCGTTTTTGATGCATAATATTCAAAATGAACTCGATGGGTATAATGGGTGAAATGCCATATGACTTTTGTTAACATTATTATTAAAATTAAAACAGACTGATGCTTAAGCACAAGACTTATGTATATCAGAAAAGATTATAAAATGTAATGAAAAAGGGTTGGTGAACTGCATACGTTATTTTGAATAAAATAGATTTTTTTTGATGTTAATAAATTGGATTAGTGTAAATTCATTATAAAAAACAATATTTTAACTACTTTGCCTTACAAAATTCTAGTGATTAATTCTAAATGCTTGCAATCTAAAAAAAATATCGCGAAATCTATCAATTTTATAGTAGATAGCAAATACTACACCAAACAAAATTGTTTATGGAGTCGTACATTGGATTCAAACAAATGGACCATCTGTTTTCTCCAAACCTCGACGGTTACCAGCAGATAAACTAAAAGCTGCAAAGCAGGAATTTGAATTTCTTGTGGCTTCCGGAGTTGGCCGACCGTCCAAAAGCTGTTGGGCGAGACCGCTCCACATAGTTCCAAAGAAGAATGGAGACTGGAGGCCTTGTGGAGATTTTCGTCGACTAAATGGTGCTACCGTGCCAGACAGATACAAGGTACCTCATATCCAAGATTGTTTTCAAGTTTTAGAAGGTAAAACAATATTTTCGACTTTGGACCTTGAAAAATCTTACTACTAAATTTCAGTTCGCAGAGAAGATATGCCTAAAACAGCAGTAACAACTCCATTTGGGTTCTTTGAATTTTTGTTTATGCCTTTCAGACTGTCAAATGCCGCTGCAACATTCCAACGTTTTATCCATCAAGTTTTGGATGAATTTAATTTTTGGGTTCCGTATTTTGACGATGTGTTAGTTGCTTCAAAAAACGAAGATAAACATTTAATGCATTTACAACAAGTTTTCCAACGTTTCTCTAAATATCGCATAACTCTCAATGCAAACAAATGTGTTTTAGGACAATCTACCGTAGAATTTCTTGGATATTTAGTAACTGCAAAAGGAATCACTCCACTCCCAGACAAAGTAACTGCAATTGTGAACTTTCCACAACCTGTTACAGTGAAAGAGCTTCGTCGATTTCTTGCAATCACCAATTTTTATAGAAGATTTATACCAAAAGCTGTCCGCTGGAAATGACCAAGTAGAGAGATTACACAGACAGCTGAAGGCACCAATCAGATCTCACAGTACAAGCCAGTGGAGTACAGTTCTTCCTACTATCATCCTGGGATTCAGGGCTGCATGGAAAGAGGAACTACAAGCAATAACATCAGAAATGTTGTATGGAACTCCCATACGACTGCCTGGCGAATTTTTAAGTCCATTATCTAGTACAATTGACCCCGCTACTTTCGTGGGAAAGCGTAGAGAAACTATGCAGGAATTGTTGCCACTGACTCCTAGACAACAAGCGCATCGAGCACTATTTGTAAGCAAAGACCTGTCAACATGCAGTCACGTATTCCTAAGGTCTGACACCATTAAAAAGGGCCTCCAGTCACCTTACGAAGGACCATTCCAAGTTCTAAGTCGAAGTGAAAAAGTTTTAAAACTACTTATCCTTAATCGCCAGAGTGTAGTTAATATTGACCGTCTCAAACCTATCTACATTTCCAAAGAAGAGGAAAACACACCTTCCACAACCGAGAAAGTGCCTAAGGAATCATCACAAGAATATGCAACAGCTACACCTGCTTGGATTATTTCACCAACAAAGATAACACGTTCAGGTCAGCATGTTCATTTTAACAGAAGATATTTGGGATGAATGAAAAACTCTTGCTAACGGTGGTGGGGGGCTACAGTAGCAATCCCACTTCAAAACGTAAACAAAGCAGATGCCTACAAAAGGGCTGTGTGATACATTGCTACGCGGAGGAATACAGAAGGGAGAAACAGCAAAACACTCTCCGCGTCAGTCTGATCGCGGCACTGTAAACATCTCTGGAATCACTCGTTGCTGTTTTAAGTGCAACATGCTTGTATTATTCGTTTATTTCTAAGTATTTGATAATTTTTTGTAACAATTGCAAACGTCAATGTTATTAAAGTAGTATGAATTCATTTATATCATTATTATGTATATTTTATTTCGACATTACTACAATGCCTATGGAGGCTGTGTAAGTACAAGATTTGTGTATGACAGAAAAGATGTAAAATCTAAAGGAATATGGTTGGTGAGATGTATACAATATTGAGAAATAAAATAAAGTTACTCGGGGTTAATAAATTGAATTAGTGTAAATTCATTATAAAAAATAACACTAGTTTAACTATTTTGGTTTACAAAATCCCAGTTTAAGTAGTGATTATTTCTAAATGTTTCAAAAATGTATGCTAAAAATTTGTATCAACTAGAAATGATAGGGTTTATCAAATAAAATCAAGTAGGAAGGTCAATCCATCTTTAACGAAAGAACTATAGGATATAATTTAACCAACAGTTTAAATAGTACTTAAAGTACACAAACTCCTTTAAAATGCGATTTTTGACCAAAATATCGATTTTACAATTTTGAAAAGCTTGTATTTTAAGCTTTCTAAGTATCTTCACAGTTTGTTTCTATTTTTATTAGAACCAGAGTTATGTTAGTTTAAACATCTCTCGGAACGGAGTTTTTGAACCGGAAGTACTGATTTTCGAAACCGAAAATAATAGTTTCAATATATTTACCTTCAACTTTTCCTTAATATTGACCGTAACTTATTCTAATGTAAGTAAAAAACATTAAATAATGTTTTAATAATTTTGTTAATGTTAAAACATTAAATAATGTTCTTATCATTTAAAAAAGTTAAAATTGTTGGCATCACTTGATCTATTAAAGAATCTGGCTGCAAGTATTTGTTAGAAACTTTGTTTACATTTGCTGTTATTATGGAAATCTATGCAATAATTCGGTTTGTCTTATAATATCTTTTATTCTAAAAATAATAAAAACCGGTTCTTGAAGAAGAAAAGTCAAATTTTGAATTTTTAAATTTAAATTTAAATAAAATATATTGAATGAAATATTGCTGTGAATCAAAACTTTGAACTTTTCTATGTTTAAAGTTTAACATTTTTAAAGGATATATGTAGTGATCTGTTATTTCAAACACTGTGTGTTGTATTTGATTAAGAATTCTAGAGTGAAATGTGAGCACAAGATAACAGAATATAAACAATATAATTTTAAAGATAGATAATTTTTTGAAAAATGAGAAATTTAAATAAATAATGCAATTATTTGATTTAATGATAACATTAAAATTTTCAATTATTATAATTGTCGCAAGTTGAAAATCAAGGACATTTTATTTTAAAAACTTTTGTTATTTGAATAACATAAAAATTTGAATTATAAATTTCAGTGATTTGAATAATGTCAAAAAAGTCAAGTTGATAAACACTACTTTTAAGTTGGAAGTTATTCAAAGAAAACAAACCAAATAAATAAGTGTTTATATTAATAAAGGAGAATTTAAAGCTCAATAACATTTTTATGTATGCCTATTTGTTTTCATTTCCATGTAAAAGTTGGTTTTAACTGCTTCTTATTTGAATTTTTATGCATTTTGTGTTCCTTCAAAATTACCAATATTTTTTCATTCCAATATTTATCTAAATGCTTTGAAACTTCATGTAAAAGTTTTCTTTTAATGTATGAAAGGAACAGAGCATGGTAATTATCCTAAATTCATAAATTATTTTTTAGTTGTTTAACTAAGAATTTGTTGTAAATTTTAAAAAATGTTCTTTTTGTTGACACACATTTTAAGCATATAAAATGTATAAATAACTAAGATATAAATTTGAAAAATGTATATTAACTACATAATGATATTCCCAATACAGAAATACTTACAAAGAAAAAAGTATTCATATTTTATTCATTTATATATTTTTGAATCATTTATGATTTTTGAAGTTTTACAAAAATATCATATTTTTGCAATTTTTATCCATATTTCAAAGAATAAATTGTAAAATAAATAGTTAAAGTTGATATTTTTATGTGAAATTCAAAGGTTTTGAATATATTTAATCAAAGCACTTGTAGAAAGGCTAAACATTTTAAATCCAGGACATTTCATATTAAAAAGCTTTTGCTAATAAGAGAAAGTTGTAGGAAAATATGTCGAACAAATTTTAACTTCTCCAAAACAGAGCTGAGAAAATTTTCAGAGCTTTAAGGAAAAATAAAACTATATTTAAAAAAAAATATATATATATATATAAACTTGATAATTAAATGACATTTTAATATACAATAGAACCTCTGTAAGTCGAACTTCAGCAAATAATTAGAGCTATAGAGTTTTCTACTTATGGAGGATTTCAACTTATGTGGATTTTGTAAGGAAATATTCGACTTGTAGAGGTTTAGATTCTTTCTAATTAACTTTGAGTTAGAGTGGTAAAATAAATAAAAATTCAAGTTACAGAGGTAATAAACATGTTTATTTGCAACTTAAAAGTTATATTATGTACTACAATAAAAAATCAAAATAATTCCGAAACAACCTTAAAATTAATAATATTATGTATAAATAAAGTCAGTTATTATTATTATTATTTATTTTTTTTTTTTTGCTTTAGACAATGTGATCATTCTATATCTATTGCATTATCTAAGCTATAAAAAGCAGAAAATTCTTTTTCTTCCAAGTTGCTATTTCATAGAATTGGTTATTCTATTTACTGTATACTCATACATTGTTTTCTAAGAAACAATGATGTGTATTGTCGGCAAATTCTTAAAGTCGGTAGCTTATTTTTCTTCGAGCTATAGAGGTAATTAGTTTCAAATGATCAAATTGTAAAAAAGATTGTAAAATCAAACATTGCTAATGTTCGAGATAAAGAGGTCCAATTTTTTTTTCCAGTTACTGAGGGAAAATATATACCAAAATGGCTTGTGGGGATTGACTAATTATTTCGACTTATAGAGGGTTGAAATTTCGAGTAATGGAGGTTTTGAGGCTTGAAGGGAAGGGAACAAAAAAATTTTTCGAGTTGTAGTGGTTTTTGACTTATCGAGGTTCAACTTAAAAAGGTTCTACTGTATTTACTACATTTTTAAAAGTAATATCTCTAATTAAAAGCTTTTTCTCAGAATTAATTTTTATGCTTTTTGTTTTCACGTGAAACACTATAACACAAGTAATTTTGTTCCAAATGCTACATAACTTGGTATAAATGTTTTCAGGCAATAGACTTTGGAAATGATTCTAGCTACATAAATATTTTTTATTTTAATTGTTAAACTTGGAAATACATGCAAATTTTTGAAGAATTTTGTGTCAACAACATTTAAACTAATACAAAGTAATAAATAATAAAGATATAAATTTATCACAGGTCTATTCCCTGTAGAATGTTATTACAAACAAATACAAACTTAGAAATTAAAAAAAAAATATTGATTTGATTTTGTGTTATTTAACAGTATCAATTTGTGGCCATTTTTACCCTAATTTTAGGCTATAAAAATTTAAAAAAAAATAATAATGAAATTTTTTTATGTGAAATCATAAGTTTTTAGATACATTCAATTCAAAAATGTATACAAAGATAAAAAAATTTCAATAATTTCAAAAAAATTCCTTCGAAGGTGTTTGTGTACCTTAACACATACTCATATATAAAAGTAAATGGATAACGTAACTTATTGATGTGTGTTCTTAAATAGAATGCTTGCCGAACTGCAAAATACTTTGTACGAAAATTAAATTTCGAATGAAAGAGTCATGCAATTTCCTTCATTTAAAGGAATGACAAAAACAAAAGGTTTAAATTTTTAAAATATTCCAAAAATTAAAAAAAATTAATTTGGTAAAATAAATTTTATAAATTTTATCTTTAATAAAAAATATGTTATTTAATAATAATTTCATAATTTTATTTTTCTTCATCTAAAATTACAAACGGATAAAAAAGTTTGTTGAAATATTTATTTAGAAAATTAAAAAATAGGTATATCTAAACTGAAAAGCATTCCAATCCTATCTATATAGAAAACAATACTATCTTATCTAAAATTGGCAAGTTATAGGGTAGGTGCATGTTATCAGCATTCTCTAATAAATATTGTATACTAGAATTTTAGTTGAGCATTCGAAAAGAAAATATGTATAGATGTATCTTTAATGATAGAAGTTTTGGTTAAGCAAATTCAATACACATTAAAAATTATAATTTAAATATCAATGAAAATATTTTAAAAGTACTTGATTAAAAGAATATACACATTAATTTTATAAATGTAATATGGTGATGTGTGTTCATAAATAGAATATAATCATTTTCTTTTTTTTCTTTTTCTTTCTTCCCAAGTAAGAAGGATGCAAGAAAATCACTCAAAAAATAATTAGATACATAAATTTAGATTTTATAAGAAAGTTTTTCTTGTTGAAATTTGTGTGTGTGCGTGTATTTAATGCTTTTCATGTTATACAATTTCTTTAGCTTAGTTTCATAGTATTTATTAGTATTGCACATTTGTTTGTGGGAAATCTTAACAATTATATCTCTGTGTAAGTACAAGATTTGTGTATGACTGAAAAGAAAATAATAACATAGGTGAAAATGATTGGTGAGATAATTAGATGTATACAATATTTTGAAATAAAATAGGTTAAGAAGTAAATTAATGTAAATTCATTATAAAGATATTATTTTAACTATTTTGTCTTACAAAATCATAGTCTGTGTTTATTTCTAAATGCGTAAAAAAAAAATTGCATACTAAAAATTTTTTTTTTTTTTTGTATCAGCAAGAACTTTTAGAGTATATACTTACAAAACTTATACTATACAAGAACTTATATTTTTAGAAGGTAATTATCCAATAATTTAATAAATCACATAAAAAAAATCTCAAAAAAATTTTATAAATCACATAATAATTATCTTAAATAAAAGACATTTGTAAAAAGGAAAATAAATTTTGTAACACAATGGGAGAATATTATAAATTAAAAAATAAATTTTGTAAAACATAACAAATACAATCGAAATAAAAAAAATTGGAATTAAAAATCTATAAAAAAGAACAATAATCTTTGTGAAAAATAATAATAATAATAATTAAAAATAAATTCTTTTACCAAAATAAATTTTCTAAATTAAAAGAAATTTGGAAGAAGCAATAATAAAAAAATAAATTCTTTTATAAAAAGAAATTTCGTAAAAAAAAAAAAAAAAAAATCAAGTCAAATTGAAATAAAAATAAACAATTTTTCAAAAATTCATTTTGCAGAATAAATAAATAATAAAATAAAATGATAAAAAATAAAATAAATTTCTTCATCAAATAAATTTTAAAAATAGAAAATAATTACCTGTATAATATAATCCAATAAAAAAAAACAAATTAAAAATATCCAATTAAAAAAAATAAAGAAATTCCTTTACCAAAAAAATTTGTAAAATAATCCAATAAAAAAAACTAAAAACTATCAAACTAATGAAAATACATAAATTCCTTTACCAAATAAATTTTATAAAATTCAACAAAATATATACATTAAAATTAAAAATCATTTGTTTTAAAAAAAATCAACTGTAAATTAATAGAAAATTTGCAAAAAAGAATTTTAATAATAATAAACTCCTTTATTGAACACATTTTGTAAAATATTCCAATTAAAAAGAATATTAAATATAAAAAAAAAAAAAATCGTATCCTTTGAAATGAACTTGTCTTATAGTACAACATTCTGATATTGCCACCAATGAAAAAATTTATCTCCCTAGAAAACCCCGATACCAAGATAACACTTCCGGTTACGCTCGCTTCTCTCGTGACGTCATTTCTATCCCTGTAAACCTCGAACTACTACTGTCACTCCTACTCGTGTTTTTAATTGGGTATGTGTTGATTTTTGTGGTCCATTTGAAATAAAAAATTTCACCGGACGAAATAAACATTTAAAAAAAAATATATGTGTGTCTATTTGTATGTTTTACTACAAAATGTTTACATTTTGAAATTGTAAATGATTTAACTACTGCAGCATTTTTAGCAGCGCTTACAGATTTATAGCTAGAAGAGTTTTTAACTCTTATTGTTCAAATTGAGGCAGTTCTTAGTTCTAGACCGCTTTGCCCACTTTCAACGGATCCAAATGATTTTGAAGCATTAACCCCTGCCCATTTTTTAATTGGTTCACCTGAACCTAATTTTAGTGAAACTCCTATGAATCGATTGAACTGTTGGCAATTGATTCAAAAAATGACTCAACATCTTTGGAAAAAGTTGTCTAAGGGTAAAGTAGATATAAAAGAAGTTGATTTGGTGTTAGTTAAAAGTCCTGATAATTATTGTCCTTTAAAATGGAATTTGGCCAGAATTGTCAAAATCACCCAGGTGAAGATAAAGTAACAAGAGTGGTTCCTTTAAAAGATAAAAATGGCATGTATAAAAGGCTGCGCGCGTGGATACCTCAGCTGCAAAAAATTGTATGTATGCGCCTGCGTGCGCAGAACTCCTAGTGTTAGTGTCGTGCCTGATCGGCCAGGACAAACAGCATGGCCGCGAGTGGCTATGGCTATTAAGTGTAATAAAGTAGTTATTTAATTCTCATTGTGAGTGATTATTGCTTGCGTGTATTAGTGTGTGAGTGTGATTCCCAATTATACAGTCCACTGCGTGCTAGAGTGCGAGAACAATAAACTAACGTGTTTATAGCATTTTGTTTCCTTAATAATTGTATGATTTTACCTGTAACTTTTTTTTATATTCAGAATTGTGGTAAAATACCACAAATAATTACAAGCCGTTTTAAATATATTCAAGTAAAACATAATTATAAGTAATTACAATATTTCCTGATACATTAGTTACTAATTATTTAACTCTGATACATACCATCATTTTCAACAGAAGCTTCAATAGCATTTTCATTTCTCACAAGGTGCAGATCTAGCTCCTTAAAAAAGCTCTCAGCAGAACTAGAAAAACAAAAAATTGTATTGAAATAAAAATTAATATAATAAATAATTATTTAAACGATTACTAAACCATAAAAAAAAGTTGAAAAATCCAATTAAACTAAAGATTAAACAATATACATTGAAGACATAACGGTATTATATTTAATTTGTCAGATATCTTTTTTTATTTTTATTTAGTAGGTAAAGAATATTTTCAATGATGTTTCATAAAATATTTTATTCTATTCATTCGAACGTACCTTATACATTTAAATACGATTAGTTAGTAATAATTTCCAAATAAGAAATTTTTAATGGCATTAAAACCACACAATAAAAAAAATTTAAATGATAATGACTTGATACGTATTATTACAGATCTTTACAGTAATTTCGTTTTTTTATGTAGTTTTCTAGACCAAATACAGAACAGATTAGTTTACATATATCTTTTTTTAAATATTTGCATGCAAGTTTCCGAAAGAACGAAAAATGATTTTCCATTTCGAGATCTTTTGAATACAACAATTATAAATCTATTCACGTTCACATTTCATACACTTAATACATTACTGTAGGACAACTTTATCTTGTTATTAAACGCTATGTCTACACCCTTATTTAATATTTTTAGAATCACGTACGAAGTATTTAATTTGTTATCAGTTCTTATACATTCCTTACATAAATACAGAGCATACATATTATATATGGTATGTATACATACATAATACAGAGCAGAAGATACAACAAATTGAATGAAAACATTAATTAAAGCAAATAGAATAATCCTATTTTAAATAATAACACAATAATATTTTAAATAATAATACAATAATAATTTTACAAATAATAATAATTTAAACTATTATTAAATAATAAAAAACGTTTAAATATCCAGTAAAAATGAAAATACAACAATATACACTGAAAAAAGCAAAAAAGTATTATATTTAATTTAAGAGATTTAATTATTTTTTCTTTTTGATTTTGTAAGAAAAGAACATTTTCGAGGAAGACAGATAACATATTTTATTGTATTCAATCATAGATTATTTTATTTCTTTAAACAGGATCTTCTGTCGACAACTTTCTTTTAGAATCATGCAAAGGTATATAAATTTTCAGTACTTACAGATCGGGTGTCGACATATTCCTTGTACTATAGAGCGTTTGTCTCAACGGAGATACTAGATACCTTCAAACTTCTCAAAATGGCAGCCGTATAGTGAATAAAAATCAAATGTATATTCTAAACAGAATCGTTAGAAGAAGTAACCACAATGTTCCAGAATTAAGAAACCAACGAAAAAAAAAAAAAAAAAGAATAAAATATAAGAACAATAAATGAATTAATAAGAAAATATAAAAAAAAATTTTGTTCTAGTATTTTTTGTTCCAGCTGTGTATGTGTTTTGCCAGAATTCCGTTGTACATTTATGAATAAATTAAAAAAAAAAAATAGGTGATGACAGTTTCTGTAGAGGAAATTTGTTGATATAACATGATAGATGTTGTGAACATGATAACATGTTGATATAACATGATTTGTTGATATAGATGGTGCACCTATTGGTGACGTTAGATTAAGTTTTCGTTTTTATTGTTAAACAGATTCTAGCGAGCTCAGGCTCGTACCATCAAAATCTTTCTTTTATATCTAACCAAGGATTCATGTTTTGTTAGGATAATAATTTCCTATTAATCATAACGCTATTTCTCGTCATAGTTGATTGGTCGGGAAGTTAGATTAATTAAGTGTACAGTATCTTCAAACGTCAATATGATGGGTATTCGAATTTAGATAAAACTATATATTTATCATTGGATTAATTTTTGTTCATGTTTGCAAAAACGAAGACTGCTCAATGTAGGAAAATTATTATTATTATTTGAAAGATGGAAAAATTAAAATGGAAGAGTAAAGTTATAAGAACTGCTATTACCAAATTGTTGAATAAAGTAGAAGTTGATATTAATGACTGAAATGTCGATGAATGTACTTTAGAAGAAAATCTAAATTTGTTAAATATTAAATCGGAAGAGTTAAATAAGTCAGACTAAGAAATTGAAGAATTATTAGGTACTGATTCCTTTGAGGCAGAATTTCAGACCTCATAGGAATATGTTAAAAAAATAAATATTTGGCAATTCAGAATTAAAAGAAAATTAAAAAAACAAAAGTTAAGTTTAGATCGAAAACGGAAGTGTGACAGGCAGTAACGAATCTATGAATTAAAATAATTAAATTGTAAGCTTGCCTAAAATAACTATTTCTAAACTTAACAGCGAGAGTATTCAATGGAATAGCTTTTGGAATTACTTTAAGGTTGATATTCACAACATTACACTTCTATCGAAAGTCGAAAAGTGAATTGAAAAAAAATTATTTGAAATCTCACTTGTGCGGAACCCTACGTTTCAGCAGGATAATGCACTACCGTACGGACCTTCCTTGATACGGAAAATGTTCGGCTGTTGCCCTGGCCTGCACGTTCACCAGGTCTCTCGCCAACAGAAAACGTCTGGTCTGGCTCGTCACCATACGCCAGTCACTACGGTTGGTGAGATGTGGCATCGTGTTGAAGCTGCATGGGCATCTGTACCTGTACATGCCATTTATGTGATACTTTAGAAATTCAAGTTCGTCGTTTGAAATCCCTCGATGGTTCAATGTTAATTTCTGTATTATTGAGAATCTTGCCACCCGATATTACTCTTGAATTTAATCTGATAAACACTGATTCTTCTGATGGAAACATTGAAACATTTCTGGTAATTGCTCAAAAAGGAACTGGAATGCCGAGAAAGAAATCCTTTAATTTTTCTTTTAATGATTCGCATTCCAGCCAACAGAATAATTGGCACCATTTGCCCAAGCAGCGCAGTGGCGTAAAACTATTTTCTACTGCACACGGCTTATTGGCTTCCACCCACGCAAAGGGAAAAGTCAAAACGGATTTATGTTTGTTTGCAACGAATCATCACATAAAGCGTATTTCTGTAGAAGCACAAAAGAAAGATGGGAAGTATTGAATAAACAAGTAATACAAAAAAAAAAAAAAAAAAATTTGAGTCAATCCCTACTTAGGTCAACAAAGACAAATTTTATTTTAGTTACTTTTTATTAGATAATTACAATTAATATAAATATGTATATACATATGACAGAACCACAATATTAAGTGGCAAAATAGAAAGCGAATTTCCTTGCAATTTTCCGTTTTCCTTTCTATATATGGTGTTGGATTATTATTTTTGTTTGTTACTATTTATTCGTTTTCTATTTTGCCACTTAATATTGTGGTTCTGTCATATGTATATACATATTTATATTAATTGTAATTATCTAATAAAAAGTAACTAAAATAAAATTTGTCTTTGTTGACCTAAGTATGGTTTGTCTTAAATCTTTTTTTTTTTTTTTTTCGTTTCTAATTTATGAAGTTGATGGTGGTCTATAATTTCTCATTCTATCCATCTCTTGTAATGCTTCATTAGTGCAAGGAACCTTTCCAGTGAGTTTCGGGCAGACCAGTTCCATTAATAATCCATCTAATGATTTCACACGATTCAAGGCGACATATGCTTGACCTGCTGCCAAGAGTTTTCGTCCTAGATAAATTACTGCATATTCTACAGAGCTACTTTGCATCTTATGTACTGTTGATTCGTATTACTGGTAGTGTTCTTCGTTCAGCAGTACCGTAGCTGCGTTTGGCAGGGAATTGCTCTGATATCGAGCCAATAGAGAGTTTTTGCATACCGTATTTTGAACGTTCGTTAGCTTTTTCTCCCTAGCGCGCATGCTCATAGGAAATTGCGCATGCGTATCTGTAATAATGTTTCCTATGAGCATGCGCGCTAGGGAGAAAAAGCTAACGAACGTTCAAAATACGGTATGCAAAAACTCTCTATTGGCTCGATATCAGAGCAATTCCCTGCCAAGAGCTTTTTCCTCCCATATAAAACTAAAATGAATTAATTAAATTTAATTAATGAATTAATATGTGAAAAAACTGTATTAACATCAAGTGTCATCCACTACAAGTTAAAAAAAATGTATTTGAACATGAGCGGATGAATAAGAAGTATTTTATTAACGATTGAAAATTTGAACAAGATATATAAATATGTATAGGGAGAGTGTGCACTAATAGTAGGAATTGAAAAAAGATTTTACTTTGTGTGTTTGGGTATGCACCTTAGTAGATTTTGTTTTAAAAAAATCTTGCAGTGATTGGGGGGGGGGGGGGCGTCGGCATAATAGAGCAATTTGCTTTAAAGGAAAAAAATAAATCGAATACTGAACCATCGAAAGATGAATTAAAAAACAATGAAACGATTGAAGAATAGCAGGCTTTATCCACTTTTTCGATAAAGAAAAATCAAAGTGCTTTATTACAAAACTGCTGCTTAAAAATTCGAAATAACACAAAAGCTGTATCTGCTAGGTTGCTTCTAGATAATGATCATTTGTAACTCAGGAGACTGCACACAAATTAAAACTTCCTGTCATTTTAGAAGAGAATCTCCCAGTTAATGATGTTGAGAATCATTCACTGATGTATTTTAAATTAAATAACATTAAAAGAAAATTTAGATAAGGAAAATTCAGAAAAGTCTAAAAAATTTTCTTTTAAAAAGGCTTTGCGCCGCATATATCTGACTAGCATCACTAACAGTAATCGCTACTTCTGTTTCACTTTTAAAATAGTTATTCTGCTTTCCGTGCAATCAATAGTTGAATTTTATACTTAAAATATAAATATTACAAAATAACCTTGTATATTTTTGTCATCAACGTGTTGTAAATAATAGAATTGGTCTATGGATCCCGATGTTGAAAACCTGACATCGCTTATCTTGATAAAAAATTACTCAATTATTAATTAATTTAAATTAATAAATTGTTAATTAAATGAATTTTTTGGCATCTTTTAAGACTGGTATCTAGAAAAATATTATCTTTAATTCTTTTTTTTTGGTCTTCTCTTTTACTCTTAAACCAAGGTGTAAATAGTAAAAATGATGATTAATTTGATGGGTTTTTTTAAGTTCTAAGAAATAAAATTAAGAAAAAATTTAACACTTTTGAATTGCACAGTGAATTTCTAAAAAGAGGTCGGGAGTATATTTAATTTTGTCTTCTTTCTAACCTACAATAATCGTGATATTATTCTTGTAATAAAATAAACTTTAATTTTGTGGGAATAATGATAATATAATTTTTTTTATTTTCTCAATTACATTATTCATTGAACAAAATTCTAACGCACTTTACCTGTTAATGACTAAAATGTTTAAAATTAACTTAAACAAATTGAAACCAAAATACACATGACAATTCTAATAATTTTTCATCTTTGCCCTTCCATACTAATGTAAGCTCAATGAAATATGAAAAAAAGATGAAAAAATTTAACATTTGGCATTTGTAAAAATTGCGACATTCATTTTAAAGTACAAATCAAAACTCGTCTGATTTTGTGCTCCATGTGGGTTAAACCTTTCAATTGATTGGAAGTTTTCGTATTACTTCCAAGATATATCATCGAATATTTTGTCGGAAGATTCAATTATAAAAGCTAAATTAATTTATTATTATGTATAATAGATTTTTTTTGTATTATAACTGTGTAAAACTATCGTACAGTCTATATTTGCATCTGCTCGATATGTGTTTCTTTCTTCAATAATTTTTTAAAATCATAATTGTAGTTGTCTAAATGTAATTTATTGATTGATGGTTAGACAGTCTGTGTTTCTTTTCTTTTTCCTTTCTCATTTTCTTTGCTTTAAAATTTTTTATTTTAACTTCTTATCGAAAATAAAAAAAAATAGTGTTATGGGCATTGCATCATTCCTTTGTTGTACAGTATTGAAAAAAAAATGAAAATAAATTGATTACAATATACAGGAATTGCATTATATATAAACTAGGCAAAATTTTTGCAAATCCTGTGCACTACTACTTTAGATGTAATCTGTTAAAAAACTGCTTCAGATCTCTCAAATATTTATCCCCTAAGCTGCATAACAGCGAGTTAAAATTAGTGTGCAAATATTTCTTCAAGAAAACATCAATCAAAATATTGTTCCAAGAATTTATTCGAAATATTTCTTCACTTGAATAAAAAACTGCTTAATCACTTTTGAAAACTGAAAGATTCCGAAAAAGGCTACTTTACTCTTCTAGCATGCGACAATAGAGAGTTTTTGCATACCGTATTTTGGACGTCCGTTATTTTTTTCTCCCTAGCTCGCATGCTCATAGGAAATTGCGCATGCGTATCTGTAATAATGTTTCCTATGAGCATGCGCGCTAGGGAGAAAAAAATAACGGAAGTCCAAAATACGGTATGCAAAAATTGTCTAATATCACTATTCATGCCCCAAAGGTTTTTACTCTATTGCAAATATAATCTGTTTTGCTTCTTTCTGCTACCTTCTCCAAATGAAGGCTTAATTCCTTTAAAAAAAGTAAAAGACCATCTGATTCTCGATTGAATGGATTTGTGGTAATATCATTTATTTAGAATGTTCATGTAAATGGTAAAGATGCATGAATAAATTCCGTAGAGTGTGAAAAAAAAAATCTAAATTTTTCTAAGTGAGTATAACTATTTCTTAAATTTCTTGTAAATTTCTAACAAATTTATTTAATTTTAATCTTATATATGTACTATTAAAATATAAAACTTTTTGAATGACACTTTTTTTTTGTCTTTAATATTCTTGTTTTCGTTATTTGATGGTTAAATAAAACGTAAAAATTATAATTAGTAGTTAGCATTAAATCGAAAGTAATTTGGAATTTCAGTCAATAAATTGGAAAAACAATTTTGAATAAAGTTCAGTTAATTGAAGATTTTAAAACTACTGATCCGACAACTGTCTAGCCTGGAATCCGATAGAAACAGCCGGAGAAACATAGTATATATATATATATATATATATGGCAAAATTTTTACCTAATCATTTCTTTTAATTCAAACAAATTTCAAGTTAACCGTTCATTTGTGAATATTTTAGCCCAGGGATTCACAGAGTTGTTGAAGACTCGAGCTCTATGAACTCACTATTACTATAACTTTTTTTAAAAAAGGGTCACACTAAAAATTTTTGAAAATTATCCAACATAAATATATTTCACTTCTCTATGTATGCTAAAATATAATATATATAAAAAAGATTAAATAAATAAAATGATGAGTCATATTCCACTTATTTACTAAGTTTATCAGAATTTGGTTCATTTTTTGCAGTAACCAAGCTCAAAAGTTATTATTTAAATGACTTTTGGTTATGGATTTTTTTTTTTTAATATTCCCAAATTGTTTGATTTGTTTTGTTCCAAAGGGTGT
>BPLQ01001176.1:72173-83127 GCA_021605075.1 Caerostris darwini
TTTTTTTTTTGTCCTTTTAAGTCAACTCGGAATGTGACGCCTTTCTTCATCACCTGTCACTGGGCTGTTTATAGTTTACCAATGTACCACAAAAAATTAAATAAAAAATTCATTTCTTTTAAGAAGTATTATTGTTTCAAATATCTGTATTTCTATATACATTTTCCTAGAATTTAAAGCATGAACATTTATATTCTGTTCTGTCAAAAAATCATAATGCTGCTATTAATGTACTGCCATCTGCATTCTTGGTTTTAAAAGCAAAAAAATAGCAACTAAAACATTTTTTTCTCATAAATATTAACATCATTACTATTAAATGTTATGTTTTCAAGAATTTATATCTCTGAAAAGTTATTCCTAATTGTAGTGGTCGGAAGAAAACTTTTTATTCCAACATGAAATTCGTATCGGAATGGAAATAAAGAACAGCTGCATTTTTTGTGTAATGTTTATCCTAGCAACGAACAACGAAGATGTATAGGGGGAAAAAAGTAAGACAAGTCGAAGAGTTAAAAGAATAAACTTTCGAATGTGGTTGTATTTTGTGCAAAAAAGAAAAAAAAAGACAGTGAACAAATTTTTAAATACGAATGCAGTTTTGTTCCCCTTTGACATACTAAAAGAAAACGTATAAAAAAAATTCAAGTTAAGAGACTAATATTTAATAATCTAATTATATTCAGTATTATTCATGTATAACCTTCATGTGCAATAAATTTTATTATTTATTTATCTGCTTTTTTTATTAAATTAAAATTTATGATGTTCTCTGTTTTGATCTTCCTTCATCATATGAAAATATTAAAAAAAAAACCCCACTTATTAATGATATTTAGTTTTAATTAATAATTTCATTAATAATTTCAATAATTTATAGACGAATAATTAATATTCTGATTACAGCCAGTATTATGCATGTATAACTTCATGTAAAATAAATTTTATTATTTATTTATATACTTTTTTTTATTAAATTAAAATTTATGATGTCGCCTGTTTTGATTTTCCTTCATCATCTGAAAATATAAAAAAAAAAACCCAACAACACTTATTAATGATATTTCTATAGTAAAACGGACAAGTAACGAGTGAGGAAGCCTTGGTCATAAAAAATCCTCACCATGCATCGTTGTTGTGCTTCACTTTTACAGCATAAGACAGCTCAGCATATGTATTTTTTTTGTAATTGAAACTTTATTTTAGTGCTGAAAAAAATGCTAACGGATTTAATATAACAGTTCGATTTTACGATGAGTGAAATCTTTAAATCTTTTAAAAGAAATATAAACAATTTTTGATGTTTGATTTATTGTATAATTTGATATATTAATAATACAATTAATATCATATAATTAATATAATAAAATTTGATTGATTGGTTAATGTTTTAAAAAATGTCATCTTGGGCATTAAGTTTCTTGGTTCGTTTATCATAGTTGTAAATAAAGCTGTGTGTTTTCAAACCTGTGTCTCAAGTCTCAACCCAACCACGCCCTATTACAAGAAACCGACAACACCACATTTTTTTAATAAAGAGATATAACCAGCAACACATCTTTTAATTTCCTTAAATCTTTTCTGACTTGTTAAAATTGTTTTTCTGGAGCTTATTGTTTTCAAATCTTATTGTTATGTATTTTAATACTTTGGAGAGTAGAGTCAAGTTTGATTTTATATATGTAATTTCAATATATTATAAATAAAAATAATGGAAAATTTCAACTATATTTCATGATATTAACGTCACATGCAAAATACAAATAAAGAATACAAAATCAAGAGGAATGCTTTATTGGTGGGAATATTTTGTTAACAATTTTTGAACAGTTTAATTATACTACTGTCCACCTGCGCTTATAATTTGAGGTAAATTTATAAACAATTGAACAATTTAGATGCCATCATAATTTAACCACATCAATTGAATATAGCTGCATTCCGAACACTTTATTAGGACACATTGTCAGTTTGCTCCATTTGGTAAGGTTACTGTATTGAATATTTTGTATTTGTAGGAATCAATAGATGTGAGAAATTATTTAAAAATATAAAGCCCTTTATCACAAAATCAAACAGAATTTATTTCAATTGAAACAAATTATGTAAATTATTCACTTTGTGTTTCGTAATACTAGTATGTACGCTTAGTGAAATTTCCACTCAAAGAAGTCTTTTGTTGCACTAATGGTTAAACTAAGTTAATTAAATTAATTATTGGTTAATTATTTAATTAATGGTTAAATTATTATTATTTAATTAATGGTTTAACTAAGTTTTAAGTTTTAAAACAAGTAGCACTACTTTAAAAAATGGTATTTTTTTCAAAAACGTTGCTAGATTTCTTTTCCAAAATCACCCATTAAATATTTGTTGAAGATCTTAATTGCAAAAAAAAATTTCATCTTTATTTCAAATAATGTGCAATATTGCTTTTTCATCAAAACATCACCTGATTATCTTAGCGCAGTTAAGACTATTTTTAATTTTGGAACATTTATATAAAATTTATATTGTGCAAATATTTCAGATGAAATAAAAGCATGCATGACTAATATAATATGCTTGCTGTATATGCTAAAATTGTTACGTTGGTCTCAGTCAAATAAGTTGGATTAATTGTATTAAATAAATCTTAAAAGTTATTAATACAGCACAGGTTAAACTATCTAAGACTTATACATTTTTTATAATTAATATTAATTTGCCATAAAAGAAATTTCTTAACTATTATGACCAACGTAATTGAAATATATCAAGAATAAATAACGGCTACTAAATATTTTTTAAGGAATAAATTAAATAGTCGTTGCTAAATATTTTTAAGGATAAATTAAATAAATAAAAATAATATAATAAATTATATTATTTTTCCGAAAAATTCCATTATTTTTTTTTATTTTTTTTACACATTTAAGCTGAATATAGATTGTTCTACAGTATGTACATTTTTCTTATAACATTAGCTGGATTTAAATAATTTCAAAATATTTGCCACATTTCCAATTCGATTTCAAGTTACAATTAAAGAATTCAGAATTTTATATTTGTTTTTACTCAGATAAACTCTCACATGGCTTTATATATCTTAATTTTGCTTTAAAATTAAATAAAATCTATGTTGGGAATTTCTTTAGGTGATTGAATACAATATGTCTACTTAAAGTTGTAGAAGTGAAGCGATTATTGAAGTGAAGCGATTATTAAAGTGAACTACTTACTACTTATATATACCGTCACAAAACAATTAGTTGAGTAATTTTTTATGATTCTTGTTTATTAATTGTTGATACAAAATATTTCTGTTATAATATTGGCACAAAGATGTGTTTGAAAATAAATTAAAAATCAACAATTTTTAGGATGGGTTAGATCAGTGGTTCTCAAACTTAAAGGGAATAATCTTCACAAGAAAATGCGATATATTTCTTATAAAAAAAACCATCTAAAGTACTTCAAATAACTTTTAAAAAATAGATACCAAAAATTTTTTCATCTGAAAAAGCGTTAGTTATAATAAATAGTAAAATCATTTACTTTCTTCATAGGTACAAAAAGGGTATGAAAGCCTCAAGAATTTTAAACTCCTTCGTAAAAATGTTTGGTACGTTTTGGTAAAAAAAAAAAATCTGATTTTCAGACATTCAAGATACTGCCTATTTTCATATTAATGCACTCAATTGAGGATGTAACTTCTGCTTTGACTTAAGTCAAAATTTGATTTGACTTAAGCTAAATATTTCGGAACAACTTAAGTGGGTCATTTATGATGTTACATCATGTTTTGAAAAAATTGCTGCTTAAAATAAAATTATCCATTCCAGTGAGTTATGACTTTTAAATGAGGCAAGAATGTGAGAATTGACTTTTGTGGTCAAGAATTAAATACTTGTTGGTAAATTCTTTTTTGATTTAAATGCATTTAGGAGATGAGACAAATTCTCTGGAAACAAACCTAAATTATGGGTTGGAGCAGGTATGTGGTAAAAAGTTTGGTTTCAGAACTTAGGGCACTTGTATTGAAACTTGACAAGTGTGGTAACTCAAGCCACAGGTACTTGATAATCCTTACAAAAAAGAAACCATAACCCATATCTTTCTTATCCGATGGGGGAATTCTTCAGATTGGAATTGAATTCGACTGAAGAAGACCTCAACTGGAATTGGTATAAATGAATTTGAGATTATGTCCAAATAATAAAAAGCTTTTGTGTGCTGCCAAATGTTGATGTGTTGTTATTGTTTGAATAAAATAATGAAAAAACAAAATTGGAAATTGGAAGTAGTTTTTGTGAAGAACAGTATATAGACACGAACCTCGAACTGTGAAATGTATCACAGCTAGTGAAGCTGATTCACAGCGATAGATACTTTAAAATAAGCGGGGAAAATTGTGAGTCTCAATAAATGCCATTTCTGGGAATGTTAGTTCAAAATTATGCAGTGAAGTAAGTGGTACAACTCTAAATTTGCTATATGAGAACAACAATATATTCTGATAGTTTAATTTTTTTAAAATGCATCTCCTGTTCATTTAGTAGGAAATAAAAGGAGAGAAATGTAAAAACTATTAGGATATTCAATTTCATAAAGAAAGAGGTAAGATAAGAGAGAGAACGAACTTTTATCTTGCAAAAGAGTGCAACGGTAAAAAGTTTGAGAACCACAGAAAGACATTATAACTTTGAATAATTAGCGTTTTTATTTACAAATTAAGTTAATAATGAAAAGGTAGAGGCGCTAATAAAATATTTGTAGAGGTAAATTTTGATATAAGCGCGCATGTTTGTTAAAAATCAATTTTAAATTAAACTTTGTGAGAATCTAAGAACCTGAAAATAAATTTATCAGGCATCTTAGTATTATCTCTGAAAAATGTTTTACGTAGAAATAAAAACTTATGTATATTTATAAAGAACATTATTCTTGAAAATTTCTATCTGTTTACATAATTGTTTATCTGAAAAATAGTGTAAAACGAGCAATGGTCCAATATTTACTTCGTTTCATAAATCCGTAAAATTTCTCAGGCTGATTCTGATACAGTTAGCACCTTGAACTTCAACATATATTATTTTATTCTAAAGTAGAATATGTGAATTATTAATATCTTATTTAGCGAAGTTAGGAATTTCAAGTATAATTAGTTACTTCTAAACAAATCACGAAATTTGAAATGTATTTTCATATAAATTTAAATGATGGCAAAGTCATAAATGTTATTCTATGTAATTTTTGGTTAATTATAAATAAAAAAATTTAATATCATAGAATAAAATTTTTATTGATATGTATATTTATAAATAAATTTCTAGCACTTGTTAACTTTATACGAGACCTCTCATACAGAACCCGCATGTACCCTCATGTGTCTATTTAAATTACCACTTTGTGAAAATCTTAAAAGACACAATTTACATTGATAAGGTTTCTCACCACTGTGGATTCGAAGATGTTTCGTTAAAGTTGAACTATCTGAAAAAGACTTCTTGCACATATAGCATCGGTATGGTCTTTCACCAGAATGTGTCCTCATGTGGGTTGTAACCGAAGAACTTTGCGAAAACCGTCTGTCACATACATGGCATCGAAATGGCTTTTCTCCACTATGTGTGCGTATGTGGGCTGTCAGATTGGCAGCTTGAGAAAATGATTTGTGACAAGTTGCACATCGATAGGGACGTTCTCCGGAATGTGTCCTCATGTGCGTTTTGAGTGTACTCGGTCTCGCATAAGTCTTGCCACATATCCGACAGAGGTTCATCTTTCCAGATGAGTTAGAATCGTCGTTCACGGGTTCTGGATCCAAAGAAGAAGGGGATGGTATTGGAGGAGAATCAGTATTTAAACTAGCTGGGAAACATGCTGCACGGCCAGTTGGTATAGAGCGTGCTTTTGGTTTAAGCATAACTGGAATATTGGTTTGACTAGAATCGATAGGAACAGTTACAGATCCATGCTTGTATGGATAAAAAGAACCTGTCATCGATTTTAAATTTGATCCACAATTTGAATATTCTCTTTCTATTGATGGTAAAGACATGGAATCTGCAGGGCGAAACTCTGCTGTAAATGTATAAGTACCAGATGCACCAGCAGTAGGATGAGTGGGAGATGGCGAATTATACTGCACCTGCAAAGTGAAAAAAGGAAGTTAATCAAAATTTACTCATTCTGATACATTGAATCTTTCTCATGAATGTGAACAATCACTCCTCGAGTAATGTAATCTTTTGTCACTGTTTTATGTTTGAAAAGCAGCAAAAGAGACAGCTTGGTTAACTTGAAACAACAAGTTAATAATAATAATAAGTTAATAATATCTCGTTTTATATAAACTTCACTCCTTCTTAAGTATTTCTGTTATTTGATACAAGAAATTAAAAGGCATTTTGCTTTTTCATCCACTAAAGTTAGTAATCAGAAGATTACCTAAATTGCAGTCTGTTCAACTCAAACTGGCGAATCTTCCGATAATGAATGATTTGCCATTCTTTAAAACATTGTCTTGCATAAGCATCAAAAAAAGAAACCATGTCTCTTTTCAGTTTATTCACCGAGCACAGTCTCGTCAAACTTAGGCGAACTAGAACTCACTTAGTATGACGTATCCCTCGTAGAGGGGCTATATTAATCCCTGATGAAATGGACAAGCTCCAATTTTTGCCCTGGCAGAAAAAAAGCTGACGGCAGTGAATGAAATATCAAGCAGCATTCTAATTTCTCGAGTTTGATTCTATAGGTTGTGAATATAATCATATATGATCTACCAGAATCTCAGGCAGAGGCAGAATTCTAATAACTAACACTTTCCAAGAAAGAAACACCCACACTGTTACTCCTACTCACACTGAGATACCTATCACCCCCATCATTTACCCTTCAGTAGAAAAGACAAATTTCTTCTCCACCATAAGAAACTCAAGTAGTCACTACCATCCATTATATTCCAAGGGAAGTTTACGAGATTAATACCTCATATCATCCTGAGAGGAATAATTCGCGAACAATAGACAAGGACAATTCATCCTCCCTTCAAAACACAGCAGAATTAAGCCTCAAAGCAAGACTAATGCCCTTATAATCAAAACAGCGTCCCTCCACTCATATAACGCTTAATTCATTGCAGAATTATCATAAGGTAAACTCCACTACCTACCCTTCTTTATCATCTTTGATGATAATTAGTCAGAGACTAAAATAATTAAACATCATCGTCTCAAGCCTAAAGTCATCTTTATCAAAAGTAAACTTCCTGAAACTAATGGTAGACTGTGAAGAAGATTATACTTCTATCAAGTCTACTCAACCCAAAATATCCCTTCAAGTTCTTTAATCTGAAGAAAAATAAGCCACTATAGACATTAATCAGAGGATTACCTACATGCACCAACAAAGATATTAAATCTGCTATGATTATGAAGAACTTGAATGTTCTAGAAAAAACGTCAACCCCAATGCCGACGATGTTACAGCTTCTTTCCCAGTAGCGAAGCCTGCTACTTGAAAATACGCTGTGCAAGCTGTGCAGAAGAACATAGAGTAGAGTTGATAGATAGAGAGGTAGAGAGAGCATTAGACAGATTAAGGGTGGAGAAGTAGAGTTGGTAGAGAGAACATGTCCTCATTAAGGACTGTACTCTACCAATTGACTTCAAAAAAATTTGCTTAAATTTCTCTTTGAATCACAGGACTTCCAAGATGCTCATAGGAAATTCACCGACGCGGAAACCACGCTACAACTCTTCACTCATGCTCTAAGAGTAAAAATAGACATCCAAGAACTCATTATAGGAATCAACCAGTAAATATGAAGCAACTAATCCCATAAATTAAAAAATAAAACACTTCTACATATCTAAAAAAGAATCACAAATTCCTCATTTGCTGATGTTACTGCAAATAAGATAAACACTTTTGAAGTTATCATCAGAAACTATCCAAATCAACTCCTCTAGTTATGAGATCCATCCTTATTATCCTCCAACTTATGGATCAATACTGCATCAACGACCTCTTACTTCTAAAAGCCTTCCAAGCAGCATTCTCAGCTTTCAAAAAAGCTAATAATTCAGATGAGAAATTTTGAATCATTTTAGAACATTACGGTGCATTGATCTTTAATTAATTCTCTACTCAGATTTACCAGCCATAACTAACTCGGCTACCACCCGCCTCCGTCTGACCGAAGGCTCCCATCCCCTCTGCGGCAACCGGACCCAGCTCGCTCCGTCACTTTAGACCAGGGATGGACAAACTACGGCCAGCGAGACAACTCCGACCCACCGGAAGGTTCTATCCGCGAGCCGGATAGAATTTTGATTTGCCCGTCCGAGGCAAATTATATATTATTTATATTTTAAAAAAGATGGATATGTATATATATTAGATATCGATCTTCTTTTTACTTTGATTAAATATTATTTTTTTTCTTCCTTTTTTTCAAAGGATTGATAATCTTTTTACTTTCTCTATTTTTGTTCTACAAAACATAAATCGACGGAAATAACAAGCACAGACAGCTTTCAATCAGTAAAGTGTTAAAAGAGGAAGTTCTTTGTTAGTTATAGCCGTACATTGGCACCAACAGGCATTATCTCTTTCTCGGGGAGCAGACATATGAGAATCCAATATAGATGATTCTAATGCAGATTTTAAGATTTCAGTGCCATTCAAACAGAATTGGATATTTTTACCATGCCTTTCAACGTAAATTGTGAATCAGTGATGTCAGATTTGCAGGTTGAATTAACTTTGTTGCAATCTAAGAATCATCTCAAGCATTTGTTTCTAAATATGCCAAAGTTAGAGTTTTACAAATCATTATCGAAAGTAAGTTTCCCAAATTTAATATCTCACGGCCAGAAAATCAGTGCTATGTTTGCTTCATCTTATATATGTGAACAAGTGTTTTCAACTATGAACCTTAGAAAGAATTATTTCAGAAATAGACTGACAGATGAGCATTTAGCCTCGTTCCTTAGAATCAGTATATCTCACTTAGAACCTCAATATAAGGAACTTTTAAAAATGAAATCGCTATTTCATTTATCTCATTAACATATTTAAATTGTAATACTTGTATAGTGTTTTTAAAATTTTAGAAAAATTTATCTTGCTCCTCCAAACTTTTTTTGTTTCGATTTTTGGTCTGCGACCGAAAAAGTTTGCCCATCCCTGTTTTAGACTCTTCAATGAAACATTCAGAGAGCGTTCTTGCCGACTACCTTGCTTTGCTCCGTCCCTTCTCATTCTGTCATTTTTCGACTAGCTTACTCCCCCTCTGCTTGGAAATCCGCTAGAATTCTGCCTATACTAAAGCCTGATAAAGATCCCACTGGTCCTATTAACTACCGTCCTATCTCGTTTCTTTCTACTCTTAATAAACCCACAGAAAAAATTATTCTTGATAAATTTCTTGATTTCACCAATTCCAATAATATCATTTCTCCACACCACTTTGGATTTCAGAAAAACTTATCCACCACCCAACAACTTTTAAGAGTCACCGAAATAATCACCCAGGGTTTTTCTACAAAAAGTTCTACCGGTATCATTTTCCTCGATATCGCCAAAGCCTTTGACAGGGTTTGGGTTAATGGTCTAATTTTTAAACTTATTTAATCCAACTAATCAGCTCCTTTTTCATTAATCGTTCTTTCGTAGTCTGTGTCAATAGCTCCGATTCCTCCCTTAGGCCCATGTTTGCTGGAATCCCTCAAGGCTCTGTCCTTGCTCCACATCTCTTTACACTATTCATGAATTATATTCCACAAATATCTAACACAACACTTAGCCTTCATGCTGATGACACAGCCATCATTTCACAACACCGCAATACTAATTTTCTCTTCAAGTAAACTTCAAAATTACATTCTTCTTGAGTGCTGGCTTACTAAATGGAAAATGAAATTAAATGTTAATAAAACGGAAGCAGTCTTTTTATCACACAAACACATTCCATTTCAAACTATCTCTCTCTACGGAGAGAATATTATCTGATCTAAACAAGCTAAATATCTCGTTGTTATTCTCGATAAAAATCTCACCTATCTTCCACGCATTACACACCATACACTCCAACCACCTTAGACATTAAACTTTTTCTTTACAAAACTTGCATGAGGCCTACAATAACATATACTAGTCCGGTTTGGGGATCCGCTGCTAAGACTAATATTAATATAACCTGCCGCTTCCAAAATAAAATTCTTCGAATGATCCTTAATGTCCCCTGATTTTTCCGTAATAGTGATATCTACCATTCCCTCAAATTGCAAACAATCCCTCAATTTATTCAAAAACTTGCCCATTACTTCTTCTCAAATCTTCCAAATATTAATAACGATTTAATTAAAAGGCTCCCAGATTATGACATCCATAACCCCAAAAATGCTAAATGTCCTCTCCTCGAACCTCTCTCATAATTGATTCCACCCCTGACTTGTTTATTGCTCTCTCCTTTTTTCCCCAGCTTTTTCTCCCATCGGCGTTGACCTTGACCTGTCAGCAATCCGCGTTATTTTAACCAATGCGCTTTCGCAATCATTTCTCCTTATGTTCTACTACCATTATTATTATTTTTTTTTACTTATTTTCTAATCGTTTCTTACTATCTACATGTACCTACCCCGTACCTAGATGTACCGGGGCCTGAATGACCGAATGGCTGGTGCTCTGGCGCCGCTCGGTACCACAGGTTTTGGGTTCGAGTTCCGGCGGTGCTATGGATGTTTGTAGTGGTTCGGAATCCACTTTAAACTGTAGGTTCCTATCTAGCATGATCGTAGAGCGTTGCGGAGGCAGTGTTACTCCGCGTCCGTAGCTTATCTTCACGCTACACGCCCCTCCTGGGTAGTGCTAAGTGAGTAACGTCGATGCAGCGCATGCCTTAAGGCATCCAAGACAATTGTCTAAGTGTTTGCCAGCTGCATTAGAAAAAAAAAAAAAAAAA
>BPLQ01001176.1:85561-97699 GCA_021605075.1 Caerostris darwini
ATGTAGTTTGTTCTTGGGTCTCTCTACAATTATGTAGTTTGTTCTTGAGTCTCTCTACAATTGTGTCGTTTGTTCTTTCATGAAGGCAATCACTACTGTAGAAATACTTACTACTTTATTAGAAACTACTTTATTAGTAGAGTATTTTTGAGTATTACTTTATTAGAAACTACTTTTACGTCCTTCCAAATGAAAGCTGGAAAACTGAAAAGCCAGTTATTTTTATGATAAATGAGTTCCTCTCCATTGTAATTTCGTAATCTCTCGAGTCTTCCTTATCCCAATTATATTTAGATAACTGTTGCAATGTTAACCCCGACCCCTCTTTCTAATATTCTAATTTTTTTAGCCCTCTCTATTCTTGACACAGTCATTATGATCATATACAAATTTATCTACATCAGTCCCAAGCTATAAAGGGGCATCTCAGCTCTAGACACATTTATGGAAAGACAACTCTTGGTTTTTGCATCCCGATAATTGCGCCAGCTCACATTGAATTGATTCTTCGTGATTTTGTCGCCAAAAATGAAACCCATATCGTTCCACAACCACCGTATTCACCTGATTTAGCACCGTGCGACTTCTGACTGTTCCCTAAACTCAAAAGTCCACTCCGGGGACACCGTTTTGAGTCGATTGAAGAGATCCGACGTGAATCGGCGCGCTCTTTGAAGGCCATCCTGGCCAATGACTTTTTAGAATGCACTGAGGATTGGAAAAAAAAGGTGACATAAGTGCCTTGTATCCGGATGGGATTACTTTGAAGGCGATGAAATAAATTTGGAAGAATATATAAAGAGTGTTTGAAAAAAAAATGGTCTTACGTTTTGGACACAGTAATATAGTGTCTGTGCGTGAAGCACTAAATATGAAATTTCTTTGGACCCTAATTGAAAGGGATTGGCTAAATCCATAGATTTCTCGAAGCTCAGGTCTTACTGCAATTTATTGGGGATAGATTTGGAACATTTTGTATTGCCACAAGATTACAAATCTCCACCCTATTATTCTCCACTAAAAGATAAAATTATGCTTGCAATAGCAATGGCAACCACTGTCGCAGCAAAATACCATTTGTGGAGCAAAGGGAAAGGAAGATAATAACGTAGCATCGAAACATGTTTCTAAAACTTTCGATATTTCTTAACATTTCAACACAAAAATCATGTAGATATGCTTACCAGTTTTTGAGTTATTTTTTTAAATTTCAGCCTTCTTTTTTTTTTTTCGATGATTGCCTGGAAAACATACATAATTTAATAATTGAAAATAAGTAAAATAATTAATTAACAATAAGTCTTAGATATAATATGTAATATATTCTAGTTTATATTTCAGAAAAAAAATTTAAAACAGGATTAAAGTGACTGGCAAACACTGTTGTGATCTAAAAGTTACAGATGTATAAGCCCTTTATTGAGTTTATTATAGAGCTAAACCATGCCCATTTCGGCCCGTCACTTAGATAAATTCTCAATATTTACAAAGAACAGAAAATATTTAAAGCCAGTTTTTGAACACAGCATTTAAAATATTTGAAATGTTCATGAAAAAATAATTCATTCCACTTCAAAACTCCAAAAAGCTTTCAAGAAAAAAATCCTCAGAAACTCTTAAAAGAAAAACCTTTCTAAAAAAGAATTATTTTAATTCGATAAAAAAGACAATTTTTAGAAAAACCAATTCAAAATTAAACAACATTTAGCAATGAAAAGAGAATAAAAAAGAATTATAAAAAAACAAACATTGAAGAGTTTTCAAAAATAATATTAATGTTTTTAAAGAAAAATAGGCAATTCATAACGAATGAAATGAAAAAGAACAGTACAAATGTTTTAGAAACTGAAGACTGTAAAACAGAAAAATAAAAACAATAATTTATGAAGTTTTGCATTTAGATAAAATTCTAAATAAAGAATCTAAATGAAAATAAAGTCTTAATGAAAATTCTAAGCAAATTCTAGAAAATTCTAAAGAAATGAATTCTAAATGAAAACTCTAAATCTTAAAGAAATCTTTTTCAGTCGTGCTTTTAGTCAAAGATAATTTTAGAAAAAGTTTGTAGATTTTTAGAGTGCTAATTTTGATAAGATTTAAAATGAATATTTTTCACAGCAAGCTGAAAATTGTATTTCCAACATATCATTGAAATTATTAAAGTTCTGCATTAATTTTTTATCAATTTGAAAATATTCTTTTTAAATAAGGCCTGCAACAAATAATTTGTAACTTTATTGTAATCACCTAAAGAGATAATCTTAAGAAAAAATTAAGATAGCATATGAAAATTTAAAAAATGGGACCTACTGGTAAATAATTAGTTCACAAAGTGTTGAAATAGAGTTCGCCTAACTACTTAAATTGTAATAAAAATGAAAGAAAAGTAATAACTTAGAAGGAAAGACAGGAAGTATTCTATAGATGAGTTCAAAATTCTCATTCTATAACTAAAAAAAAAATAATAATAATAAAAATAAAAAAATAAAAAATAAATAAAATAAAATAAAAAATTTAAAAAAATCATGTTCTTATAATATAGTTCAAAAATTGGAAAGACTAGGGGTACTTACGTATTGACGGTACCTTGGCGACAGACTTGGCAGTTTTTAAGTGTCACCAATCTTTATTATTTGGAATAAAAATATTTTGAAAGCGTTTTGATTTTAAATGAAGTATTTCATATATATTTTATTATTTGGAACAAAAATTTTAAGTGTAGATTGGCGCCAAATTTGTAGCTGCGGTTGGCGCGTGTGTTCTTTATTGGCGCAACTGTTGCCCAGGTACCGTTAATACGTAAGTACCAGACTAGGTCTTTATCTGTTTTTTTATATCTGCCATAGATTTTCTCTACGGAGTTTACAGCAATCATAATAATGACTTTGTTTTATAGTATAATCCCACAAAATCTACCCTTTTAAAAAATTAATCCATTAAAGTATCCATTCTAGCTCTGCATTTATATCTGAATTGAGACTGGGACAACATAGCTTTGAAACAACTATCCTCCAATGGCTGTAGAACGAGAATTCAATGAAAGTGTTGTTGTTTGTTTTGTTGTTTCTTATCCCACTTGGTTGGCCAAGCCCACATGTACTCATGATTGAAGGGGAAGGAAGCAGCTTCTGTTGTGATGGAGTACCCGTAGGTAGATGTCTGACTTTGGCTCCGTGACGCTCTTATAGTCATGGGAGACCGGGACCTACGGCTAAAAGTGGATTCCGAACCACTACAAACATCCATGGCACCGCCGGGATTCGAATCCGAAATCTGTGGCACCGAGCACCAGAGCGCTAGACACTCGGCCATTCAGGTCTCAAATTTGTGAATGCCAAAGGCACTCGGTGTTCCCAGGTGGTCACCCACCCAGGTACTGACCGAGCCCAATGATGCTTGACTTCGGTGATCTAACGAGAACCGGTATATTCAGCATGGTATGGCCGTTGGCTCAATGGAAGTAAAGAGGATAACAATTCATCACCTGAAATTGATAAATTACTTCCTCTTTCCCATATAAAAATGTTCAACAATAAAGCTTAGATCAATGTAATACATTACTTCAAAGATGGGAAGATATTAAAAAAATTATAACCAAATTCTGTAATCAATCTATAGATGAGTTCAAAATTCTCATTCTATAACTCAAAAAAAAAAAAAAAAATTCGTATTCTTAATCTCACACAGAATAGAAACATTTTTACTTAATCGATTCTGCTCGATTCTGTTATCAATTTATTCTTATAAAAGATTTTTATAAAGATAATCTATACTGAAGTTAAATCTGTTGCACAGAAATAGAAACTTTTTTACTGAAATCTTCAATTCTAAACCAAAGAAGGAAGAGAAGTTTAATGAAATAAATCGTGCTAGAATTGGAAACTATTATCAATAAAAATCAATACTTACTTTAATGGAAAAAAATAAATAAATAATTTCATCTCTAAATTCTCTTTAAATGTCTTGAAACATGACGCCAGAATGTATTCTCTCCATTACTTATGAATAAGACAAATTATTTGCTAATTATATTTAGCTTACTATCCAATTAGGAAATTATCATTTAGTTCTCCTGTGCAACGCATCATTTGAAGATTCTCCTCAAAAAACGCAACAGCAAATTAGTTCATCGATAAGTCATCGAATAGGACTTAAAACTGAAGCTTTGAAAATTGAGCAATGTGTAAGACTTTTTTCCTGTTTTTCTACTCCTTCCATTCCTATCGGTAAATTTTCAAAATTAGGAAAACAGAATCTTTTGTTTATATACCAAATATAAATGTGAGAATCTTTGAGATCAAAAAAAATCTTTTGGAAAAATGCAAATATGGAAAAAGGAACAAATGCAAATATGGAAAAATGAAAAAAATGCAAATATGCAAAAAGGATACAAAAGTTTATTGCTTAGCAATCAAAGCAATTAATTTAGCTATCAGTCGAATAAATGAAACAAATAAAGCAAATATTTAATTGTGGATATTCAAGTTAGAAGGAATTTCAACAAGATTGGTGAAAGGGTTATAATATTGAATGTTATTTACTCTTCCTAAAATGCATTTCTCAACGTGCTTGTTGAAAAAGAATAAAATCATTAATTTATGAATCATGCCGTAAAAGAGGAATGAACAGAAAAATAAACGTATTATGATGTTTCGTATTCGTATCTGGATGCTTGCTTGTAAATAAAGCGATTTTTTTCGTAACTACTTAGTTTATTTACTTATAAGCACTTACTTAATAGCATAAAGATTATAAGATGCTTACTTAATAGCATAAATGATTATAAATGATAAGCACTTACTTAATAGCATAAATGACTATAAGATGCTTTAAATAAATTTAGAAAAAAATGTTGCTATAAATTGTAAGTGCATTTCCAGATACAGTAGAACATTATTAGTTAAACATACTATTCTCTTCCATATGTCCTATGCATAATTAAAACGCAAGTATGTTTATTTTTTGCTCTCAGAAATTTTCATTCAAACTCTCTATTGGATACTAAGCTTATATGCCGTAAAAAATAGTTATTTTCAAATAAATCTTGAAATACTGTTAAAAGTAGTCTAAATCAAGTGAAAGTTTGTAGTGTTGAGCTATTGATTGCTAAACTTTACATTTGACAATATTTTATAAATAATTTTGTAATAGAAATAATCATAGTTACGTAAATAAAATACTTACTTCGAGTTAGATTTTGATTGTAAATATTATGAGACATAGATCCAAGTGGTGATAATTGTCCAGCAAATGTTTGTGATGGTGCTGGACCATTGACAGGGCTTCCATTGCTGTGCACTAATGCATGTTTCATAGAAACATAAACATCATTCGTATCGTGGCTTTTGTTGTATTCTTTATAAGGTGAATATTCCCTATAAAAATAACGTTATATTAAAATCATAGTTACAGTTTCTGTTTCAACTAAACAATGGGTCATTCCACGTCAAATCAATCAAGCCGCGGAATTCATTTTTTTCCATTTAAATAAAAATTCACAATTTTAAAAAAAATTTTAAAAAGGATTTTCGATTTATATAGCACGTAAATAAAGCACAAATAATAATATTTTGCTTAAATATAATTTAAAATCTGTTAAATTATTCAAAGAAGTGCTTAGAAAATAGAATTTTAACAAATAAGAACAACACTGAAAGAACTTTCCAAAAGTTTTAAAGACATTTTTAACAATGGTATTAATTCACTATAAAATTTATCATACTAGGTAAACTGGTAAATTTTTTTTTTTTTTAAATTCTTAATGTAAATGACATTGGTTTAGGTGTAGCAAATCGAGCGTTATATAGGACTTACTCTGCAAAAGGAGAAGGTCTCTTATATTTCTTTCAGCAATAAGAGACAAAGAAGAGAAATTGTATCAGCCAACGTTAAGCAGAACTAGCAATACATAATTTTTGAGACAAAATATGATATTTAATTAAATTAAAATACAATATACTAAATTTATTAAAATTATGATTTATCAGAGCAGTAAATTTAGTTCATTACTTTTAAAAGGCAGTAAAAATAATCTCTAATAATAAATTATGCAACTTATTATAATTATAATTAAAATTTTGTTAAAGCAAAATAAACTTAGTTGTTTTACTATTGAAAAAATAATAATAATAACATTGATCTGCATTGAATTTTTATCAAATATTTTTTCTGGATTGTTTGATTATTTATTACAAAAATAAGTATTACTTATTTAAATCATTTCAGAATACTTTGCATAGATTCAGTATTTTTCTTCATTTACATTTCAATTTTTTTAGCATTCAAAAAAATCGAAAATTGTATCTAACAATAAAACTAGAAAGGTTCGATGGAAAAAGGTGTAATAATATAAAAATATCTATTTTATTATAAAATAAATTATTTAATTAAATTTCAAACGTAATTCACATACCGTTGAAAATTTCAAGGTGTGAAAAAATCAAGAGGAAGGCTATGATTTAATTAACATATGATTAACGTTGATTAGATATAACAGCCATGATTTTCTTTCTGATTCAATCTGGTTATTTTTTAATACACTGTGTATTTCAAATACTCTCATTTTTTTGCCAATGCAAGAATATTATTAATTAAGAATATTATTCTTATCTCTTTCAATATTTATAAAGCAAGAGATTTATATATATATTTGTGTTCTTTAAAACTTAGAAATTTTATTCACTTTGATTCTTTATTTGGTATTCTATTTTTTTTTTTTTATCTTATTCTTTCAATTAAACAAAAATGAAAATTATAAAAATATGGTTCTGATTATGGCCTTTTTTTTTTGTGTGGACTAATTATTTACTTTACAGCTCAATCTTCAACTGCTCTCACCGTTCAGCATAATCCCTGTTTACTTGGTTAAATGAGTTCATATAACTCTGTTTACTTTTTTCATTATTTTGGCATCGACAACTGGTCCCTAATTGTACTGAATTTAAATTTAATTTTAATTTCTTTTATGTTGTATCTTACTTTTATTATTATTAGTATTTTTATCTTTTTTTTTTTTTTTTTTTTTTTTGAGTGCCATTTAACTTGAATTTTTAGAAACTTTATCTTGTGTTTCTACTAACATTAATTAAGCAGCCAATTAAAATTTAAAGCATATTTATGAATTAAGATGAGGAGGTTTAAGGGGTATTTCCCCTGTTGGTACTCCGTAATCGATACGCCAGTTGCCAGTTGCCAAAAACTTTTTATATTTTTTTAAAATTGTATTATTGCGTTTGCAATCTATTTAGTTTAAGAACCGTTTGCAAAAGAATTTTCGAATGGGAAAGGACGTCATAGTTCTTTATATGTTCTTATTTATTTTTGCTATTCGTAATTCGTATTAAATCCATGCAATATTCTTTGACTTTTTCATTAATAAATAATTCGTAAAAATTTGAGAGAAAAAAAATTAAGAACTGTTTTAAAAATTCTCTTGAAATTAAAGGGCTAAGTTTTTGAAGAATTAGTGTTTGTGTTCTTATTTAAAATCATTTTGTTCCTTCATTATACAAGATTAAAAATAATAATATTTATCAATTCCGAATTCTTTTAATATAAATTAACTTTTTATTTTGTCGTAACGAATTAAATTAAATATGTGACTTATTTCGTCAAGGTTTCTATAAGTTTTGATCAATTAGAAATATATACAACAAATACTTATGTTTTCATTTAAGAAATTCACTTCAAAAATTACATGGATATTTTAGTTTACATTAAAATGTATTTAATATATTTCTAAATTTAAAATAATATCAATTAGTATATAGCAATTTGGGCCTGAAGGGCTGAGTGGCTAGCGCTCTGGCGCTTGGTACCACAGGTTTCAGGTTCGAGTCCCGGCGAAGGATCCCATGGATGTTTGTAGTGGTTTGGAATCCACTTTAAGCGGTAGGTCCCAGTCTAACACGACTGTAGGGCTTAGGGCTGGCAAACTTACCTTAAAAAGAAGATATCTGATGTTTCGAAATCTGCCAGTAGACAGACAACCTTGGCCCACCATGGGGCGATGATGATGATATAGCAATTTATAAGAAGAACAAATGTTTGCTGATTTCATAAGTTACTTTTATCTCATACAAGTCTTTTTAGCTGTATTAAAATAGTAACATTAAAATATTACAAAGGGAAAATTCGGTTAGTAAAAAACAATTTTAGACTTTCTGTTATGTAGAATGAGGAGATTTTAAGTTATTATGTTGAGCGTATTTTCTCTCAATTTCTTTGTACTTTTCCCTGATATTTTTTTTAATTAAATTTACTGAAGTTAAAAGTTATTAGGTACTGTTGTTGGGCAGTACCGGATCATATCATCTAGTAAGAATTAAAACTAGAAATCCAAAACTTCGTGGTACTTTTCAAATTGTACGTGGTGGAACATTTGCTGCTAATTAGATCTAATTATTTATATTAATTCTTTATTTTAACTTTATATATATAATTAATTTTAAAACACAAGTTAATTTTATTCATTACAACAAGAATAAAAAATGAAAAATAATTGACTGACTATGAAAGATTAAGAAAGAAAAAAAATAACTGTGTATGTTGATTATTAATTTTCAATTAAAATTCTGATTTTTATTTATTTTAAAAAATTAAATAACTCTTCAAAATTTCAGACTATAATATTAGAAGAAATTCAATCAATCTATTATCTGCCTTAAAACTTTTCAGAGGAATTCAGAACTTAAATACTGAAATTACAAATTTTGATCACATAAAATAAAATAATTGATTGACTATGAAAGATTAAGAAAAAAAAATTAACTGTGTATGTTGATTATTAATTTTCAATTAAAATTCCAATATATATTTATTTTAATAAACTAAATAATTCTTTATAATTGCAGACTATAATAATAGAAGAAATTTAATCAATATATTATCTGCCCTGAAACGTTTCAGTGGAAATCACAATTTAAATTTTGAATTTACGAATTTTGATCTTATGAAATATTATTTATACGAGGCAGATTTTACACTTATACTTTATACTAATTTGAAGAAACAAAATTTCATATTTAGCAATAAAGTCATTCCACAATGACTAACTTGACATGCTCATTCAAAACAGATTACGACTTATATACTGTTATAAAACTTACTCTTTAAAAGCTCTTTTTCAGTTTTTATAATAGTTATTTGTACTTCAGAATTAGAATAAATTGATTTGTTAATATCAATTAGTTATTGTTGATATCAATTGTTAATATCAGTATAGTTTTATATTTTTTTAGACTAGTGAGTGTGATTTATATGTATCAGTTCATGACCTTACGAAAGGTAAATTAGATTTGTAAAAGTTTTTTTTAAACTTAATATTCCTGAATCCTAAAACTATGTATTTTATTGGAAGCGTCATGTTTTATTTTATAAATCAAATTTGAATATATAAAAATAAGAGTTATAAATAAATAAATTCTAAAGTGACTAATGTAACATGATGTAAAGTTGCAGAAATATAAATAATGAATATACTTTTTCTCATTGTTTTGGACAGTATAAATATTTTATATCTCACCTAAATTTATAATAAAAACTAAATTTCCTAGTAATTGAGTACTTAGTATTCTAGTATTCTAATTTCCTAGTATTTCTTAGTATCACTTAAAATAAGTTTCCACCATCAGGATATTATAAATAAATTTAAATTAAATCGAAAATGGCTAATGTAAGATGACGTAAAGCTGCAAAACTATAAATAATGAATATACATTTAAGATAACTACTTTATTTCTTATTGTTTTGGACAGTATAATTATTTATATCTCATCTAAATTTATAATAAAAATTAAATTTCCTAGTAACTGAGTCCCTAGTATTCCAGTATTCTAATTTCCTAGTATTTCTTAGTATCACTTAAAATAAGTTTCCACCATCAGGATATGATGGTTTGACCATTTAAATTCCTTTTAGAAAGTTTCTTTTTACAAAATTTTAATGGAACATATAAAATTATAAAAATTATATACCATTTTTTGCACATAATATTTTTTTCCTATTTGACTGGCAAATCTTTAGTTAAAATCTTTGTCAAAATATGTATTCTAAAAATTGTTATTATTTCATTATCAAATAATTCATAGACAAACTAGCTAAATTAATAACGTTAAATCAAGTCAGGAAAAGCTATTAACAGAACAGAAGATAAATAAAAAAGCTCCATAAATTTGAATTAATAAATATCTATTTAAAAAAACACCTAACTTTTGTGACTAATATAAAATAAAAAGTGTGTCAAGAATAAACATCAGCTAATAAATACATCTTTCAAATTTTACGAAACTAGTAAGATTAAATAAGACAGAAATGTAATCTTTCTAAAGAATTTTCAGAAGAAGTTTTCTGGAAACATTTTTTAAACTGTTCTAAACAGAATTTTGGTGAAATTAGACTCACAATCTTGAGAATTATTTTCTAAATTTTACTAGATTTAAATGATTACAAAACTTGTGATATATTTTCAAACTAGAATACATATCAAATAAAATAACAAATTACAATTAAAGATTTTATTAATTCTTGTAACTGAGTTTTACTGTTCTTGAAATGAATAACTGAAGTAAGCGTTCTTGTAACTGAATTTCACTGCTCTTGTTCCCAATTTGTTTTACAAAAGTTAAAACAGATTATTTTATTTTTTAATCATCTCCTAACAATAAATAATACTTAATTTTGTATTAATTTTGTTTATTCTAGATAATTCAGAAATGAAATAAATTAAAATCCCTAATATTATGCAATGCAATAGTCATGCAATTCTGAAATGTATTAATTAAATAATTAAATTATTTAAGCAATTTAATTACTATTAAATGAAGAAGTGCCTTTTTTGATAACATGGGGATGATAGAGAATGACCATATATTGAAGAAGATCATAAAATGGAGAATGATCATGTACTGAAGAATAATGTCATAGAATGAAGAATGATCATTTACTGAAAATACATGACTCAATCTGAATTACTTAACAAAAATGCAGCATGCTTGTTATTTTCTACAAATATTAGCCAAATCTAAACTGGGATTAAAATCCTGGATTTTACCAAATTTATTTACCTATTGAAATCTTAAAAAACTATCAAATCATATCCTTACAAAATTGTTAAATCATATGCTTAGAAAAATTATCTAATGATACCACTAGAAAAGAAACCGTTTTTATTACCTTTTAAATTTTCCTATTTGTAATTCGGTGTCTGAAGTTCCAAAAGACATATAATTTCTTTATTTTGAATTAAAAGTTGTTTTTAAAAATAAATTCTAAATTATTTTCAGATAATAGATTAATTAAAGACTTTTCAAATAGCGGATGAATTCTTTAAATCCCTTTATTCAAGAATGTTATTGAGTATATTTTTTCATAAGAATTCCCAAATAGAATTTCATTTACTAAATTCTCAATCAGAATTTCTTGTCGTTTAGTCATGTTACTTTTTTGAATGTTTAAATATAAGGATTGAAATTTTAAGGGGGTTGATTTAAATTTTATGAGACTGAATCTCCATGGAATACATTGTCCAAGTATTACATAACAGTTATAAAGTTTGATATTTTTAGGAATTTAAAGTACTTAACGTTTAAATTTTATTATAAGATGATGATAAAATAAGAAACTAGCATTTAAAAAAATTTCTTGTATGAATATTCTTATAAAGACTAATTAAAAAAATTCTTTATAATAAAATTAAATTAATCTTAAATAATTAACTTAAATACAGACTTTCATATAAAAAATTCATCAAAGTTTTCAAATCAAAATTGAAATAGAAATTATAAACTCCACCCTAATTCATTAAACTATTTAAAATAATTTTTATCAGATAACTAAATTTTACAAATATACCTTTAGTAAAACAATTCTTTTTAAGTATTAGCAATCATAAGTCATCTATTGTTGATTAATCAGCCATCAGATGCAGTAAATTTTACTTATTCAAAACAAGTCTTACTTGTATGGGGACGATAATAATCCCAGTTTTCAAATCAAAATTAAAATAGAAATTCTAAACTCCACCCTAATTCATTAAACTATTTAAATTAATTTTACAAATATAACTTTAGAAAAACAATTCTTTTTATTAGCAATCATAAGTCAGCTATTGTTGATTAATCAGTCATCAGATGAAATAAA